>MKEJ01096722.1:0-26188 GCA_001753735.1 Embelia ribes | reverse complement strand
ATGTCCTTTTATAACATTTATATCAATGTAGTTAGAGATATATATTTGCATTTACTTTCCGTTCCTACTTCAATACAATAACATATTATAATCAGTGCCTTCACAGGCTTCCTTTCTTATATGTTCAAATCATATTAAACGTCTCAATCATCTTATCTTGAATTGTTGCAACACTTAACCTAACACAAATATATTTATTTCTAATTGTATATTTCCAAAAAAAAATTTACACATGCACCTCAATATATGCGTTTCTTAGCAGCCCAATGTTCGCTTTCTTATAATTAATCTTGTCGTACCACCGTCTTATAAAATTTTGCTTTTAACTATAAAGGTATATTGTGATCGTATAAAATTCCGGATGCATTTATCCACTTCATCCATCTTGCTTGGGCTCTGTGGTTGACACTTATTTTTATCTCATTGTTACTTTGTAAAATTGATCATAGATATCGAAAATAATTAATCTTTGGTACCACCGCTCTACCTAAATTAACCATAATTGAGTCTGATAATTAATATTTGTTTTTTGATCGATCTAAAACTGTGAGATTCTAGAATATGTCTCCATAGTTCTAGTTTATCATTTATATTTACTCTAGTCTGGTCAACTAAAATTATATCATCAACAAATAATATACACCATGACACTTCTGTTTGAATGTGTGTTCTCAGCTCTTCCATTACCATTGTGAATAAGAAAAAGGCTTAATTGCTTTGATGTAACCCCCATTGTAATAGGAAAACTGGATGATAAGCCACACATGTTTTGACATCATTAACTACATCCTATTATATGTCCTTGATAATATTTATATATTCAAGTGTAACCAATTTTTTTGTCAAAACTCATCAAAATATATCTCTTGCAACTCAATCACAAGACTTTCCCAAATCAATAAAAACCATATTTGGCCTTTCTTTTCCCGCTCTGTATTGCTGCATCAGTTGTCACAGTAAATGAATTGTCTCTATAATTGATCTTCTTGCATAAACCCAAACCGATTTACTGAAACCAAAATATTTTGTCTTAACCAATACTCAATTATTCTCTCCCACAATTTTATAGTATAAGTTTTACTCCACGATAATTTGAATAATTTTGTATATCGCACTTATTCTCATATAAAGGTACTAAAGTACTCTTATCTTTCCATTGTGCCAAATTTTTTGTATTAAGTTTGTTAACCATTTTATCCCCACATCACTCAAAACTTTCCAAATATCAATAGCAATGTCATTCGGTCTGACTGTTTTGTTTATCTTCATTTTCTTTAGAGTCTCTTTAACCCGCACTCTAATATATCGCATAAAGTTGAGGTTAACTACTTACGAAGAAACAATAATATCACCTAGATTATTTGCCCGATCACCATCAAAGAAAAATATCAAAATAATCTCTCTATCTTTATTTGATCTTCTCATCTTTTACCAAAAACTTGTCACTCTCACTTATTATGCACTTCATACCATTTTAATCATTGCTCTTTTTATATTTCAGCATCATAATTCTATATTACTCATTTTCTTTCTTTTGTATCTAATCTCTATACATATCCTCATAAATTATTAATTGTACATCCCAAATGACCTTTTTTTTTTTTTTTTTGCTTCTCTTTTTTATTTCTTTATATCTCTTATAAGTTTAATTATCTACATACTTTTTGAGCTTTCTGCAACTCTTTTGTTTTGCTTTAACTGTTACTTTCACTTTTTTGCCTATCATTAAGATTTCTTTTCAGGGACCGTTCTTCCTTCGTACTCCCCAAGTTTTTTTTTTGCTACCATCTTCTTATATTATGTCATCTTCCCCATATTGCACATGCATGGCCTTCCTCATATTTGGCGAGATCGGTTTGCACGCAAGGAGGAATCTAGTGATAACATATACAAGGAAGTAAAAAGATTTCTGGATTAACAGCTTGAGCTTTTTTTTATACTTTGGTAACTTAACATCTTAATTTCTTTAAAGAAATGGACAAAATTTAGAACCTGTTTAACGAATATGCATATGTAGATGAACAAGACTTCGCATTGTAACCTCCGAAAATGGAGTGAGGGTCTACCAGGGAATATGCATCTAGTTATTGTACAACCGTCCTTTGAAGGGCAAAAAAGTGACGCAAGAGAAAAAAATTAAAAACAGAACACACACTTCCACCAAATTAAAAAATTGAAAACATCAAAACGCAAGAAATAAAAAGTTAATGCAGCAACAAGGCGATTGAACCAGGAGGCCTGATACCTGTTTCCCAATAGGTATTACGTTTAAACGAAAATTATTTATATATTGACAATCATCCAAGTGCGTATGTGTTTGTATTATTTCTATACTTGTATCATTACTCTTATGTTAAATTCTCCCAACTTTTATAACAGACTCTGATGTACTAAAAAATAGAAAAAAATTAAATAAATTGAAGGCAACAGTAATGGGACTGAAGTAGGACACTTCGATGAAACACAAAGAAATGAAAATAATAAAAAGACACAGAGATTCCCCGCTCTATCTCAAAACACTCCATCTTTATTCATAAACCACCATCGATAAAAACAACTAAATAGGTCCCATAGTATAAGCCTCAACAAAACAACCTAATCATATTCTCTTAACAGATTTCATAACATACCCAAAATAAAAATAAAAATGAACTCCATCTTTATTTTACATAATCTATATTTGTTACCCTCTACATCATAACATCTACCACATTCTCAACTACATTATATTTCTATTTTCCATATCTTTAATTCCTCACTTAAAATTCCACACAAACCAATAAATTTAATTATGAAATATTATTTATTTAATTATTTATTAGTTTTAAATTTATAATTATAATTATAATTATAATTTATTAATTCATTATATAAATAAAAACATACAAATAAAATGACTCTTTAAGCAAAAGAAGAGAAAGGAGAATAGAAGTGATGAAATAGAAGAAAAATATAAATAGAATGGCTTAATAAAGAACTACTATTCCTTACCATTAAGCATTAAATATTTATAATATAAAACTTAAATTAATTTTTAATAAATATATATAGTTCAAATATCAAAATTAAAATTTAATTATATGTTTATTATATAATTTAAAAAATAATATTTTTACAGAAATACTAATAATAATTATAATTATTTTCTATATACTTAAAATTTTAGTTTATTTCATGTTTAGTAGTTTTAAGCTCAACATTTATTTTTAAATATTAAATTTGATTTTTTTTATAAATACCATTTAATTATTTTAAATACTTATATTTTATTTTTATTTTTAGTTAATAATATAAGCATAGTGAGTAGAAAGAGAATATTTTAACTTTTTAAATAAAATAGTGAAATGATATGACGAGAGAGAATATATTAGTTTTTAGAATATATTAGAGAGAATATATTTATTTTATATGTTTAAGGAATGAATTGTGGTTGTTTAGATTTGGAACACCATTATAGAGATTCTTCGTTTTAGGCAAAAATAGAGTAACCTGATGCAGAGCAAAAAAGTAATCTTACCTAACTTTTAGTTAACTAAAACAGGGAAAGAAGTCAATATAAGGAATCTGATGCAAATGCTCTAAGAAACAATGAAAACATAATAAAGAAAATGACTAATTAACCAACTAAATATTGAAAATAACTAAACTAAATAAAGGAAACTAAATCTCTTTTACTGCTGCATTAGGGACATGCAAAGAGTGACTTTAACATTGGTCAATAGAAAAAAAAGGCATATGAGGTAGGGACCCAGTACCCTGTCCAGAAAGCAATACTTAACTAGATGAGATATATATCTCAGAAACATAATATCTTCTTACAGGATAAGCACAAGTAAAGCAGAAAATGAGAATCAAACATGCTCAACCTTAAAACAGAAATTTGCCCAAGCAAGAAAAGTACCATTATCTTACATTACCCTTTATTTTACCCTTGTAGCTATCACGTCGAGATTAAAACAGACATAAGACAGATAAACACATCAGTTACCTCAGCATTTGAGGTGGGGGAGGCAATATATATGCTGTAGCTGTTGATTCTCTATTCAAATCTTGTTGAATATTCTCATGTACCTTTCTAATGTATTCTGAAGCCTCACTATCAATGCTATTATCTTCATTGACCACAAAAGAAGATCGGTTTCCTTCATCTGGCTCCATTAGATAAGAAATGGGCTTTGAGATGATCGTGGGGACTTGTGCCCGCCGGTTTCCGGAAATTTTCTGGATTGGTGGATTAGTAGCAAATTTAACCGAGCCTGAGAAAAAAAGCAGCACGACATTTAAATGGAATAAAGTGAAATCATTCTTCAGAAAATATCACCTGCTTAAAAACTGTAAGAAGTATGAGAAACTTGGTAGGGCATATTACTAACACAAGCTTATAAGAAACTCTTGAGTGAACACCATATAGGAACCTATGAGCCTTAAGACTATCAGATAAGAAAAATTATTTCTGAAAAAAAAACAGCAACTGGAAACAAAGTTGTTCTTTCAATATTCCATACTCTAGTGCACGAGAAAGGTAGGAGAAAACGAAGAACTACCAATGAAACAAAACATACTCCCAGTGGAGGGTGGAGATCCAAATGTTCCAAGACTTATTTTGGAAATGGAGAAAGATGATAGCTTTAGAACATCCATCACCATCTTCACGGTTTTCGCACATAGAGATTTGTTACTCTTCCGTTTGTTGTTCATGGCCATCAATAGCTTGTAACAAACATCCCAGAAGAAAATAAGACCAGATCTGATGAAGGAAGATAAATGACAAGTGGATATATATATATATATATATATATATATATATATGTTTATGGTACTTGGTTTTAAAGACATGTGAACAAATAACTATGAAAACTACTGTAAAACTACTTTACCACACCTTGAAAAAGGATCAATCCATCTTTTCCAGATGACATGATAGGGAGAATCCCCAAAATTTTGTAGCTAAGCTTAAAATGCAGCTCACAAAGTTGTACAGGAAAGCCTACAGTCGCCTCCCAAACTATGGGTCACTTTTGGTATAATCATGTTTACTTCTAGATGCCCAACAACCCACATATAAGAATGATTATTCTGGCTTGGAAAATAAACAAGTATATAATGAACTGATTGCAGCTATACAGAATCTAACTGGTAAAAGATGAGTTCCAATCTATGTGGCGATGTACTTAACCACATATAGATGTTATCAAGTATTAAATAACTAGAATGTGCTAAATTAAAGACTAAAAAGAGAGTTCGAACAAGTTCCTTCTCTACTTATATCCAATTACAAATGGTAACCTAGCCAACCACATGATCAGTGGGTTAATAAATTTCTGTGTGTGAGAGTTATCTGCTTGCAAGTAAAGTTATTAGGAATGATATTCTTCTCCACTGCTTTCTCCTTATAACTAATCATTTTACCAGATCCTCTGTACCATTCACCACTACTTAAAATAACCACCTTATCATTCATAGCTGTACAGATTTTCTTTTTCATCCCTGTCATTATTTGGTTACAAAAGCATATGCAAAAAGATCCATCTAGTATTACATCATTTCATTGTATTTCTGCTTTTACTTTCAAACTGCAGAAAAACAAATCATATGTAGAAAAAAGAGATGAACAGCCCAAGAAACAAGCAAACATACCAGGCACACAAGCACATGAGCATGCAAGCTCACAGGCACACATGCATGCACACACAAACTAGTGGCAGCATCATGGGCATAAAAGTAAACATGCATATAGCAGAAAGGAACATGAGCAAACACTAGTAGTATCATCAACATAAATATAAACACGCATTTAGTATAAATACTCTTTTCATGAATTCCAATCTAAATACAGAAACAATACTAGGTACCTATTCAACATGCCACAGAGCAGTTGAGCCATCTGATACCTACGCTTTTTTGTAAAAATTATAGCATCTCTTCCTTGAAAGCGTAATGACAGAGTCACGTTCTTTAATCGCTCATTTCCAATTTCAGAGTGCCCCTTCTCAACTTCACATCATTAACTGTCTTCAATAGCAATAGCAACCCCCAACATCAAATGCGCAATGAAAATGGGCGACACAAAGCAAGTGGGTTTATCATAACTCCCCCATGCAATAAAGCAGCATCTCATGCCAAAAATTGCTACGCAACCAAAAGATTTGCATGCATAGCATGACTCGATAGTCCTATTCAAAGTAAGAATTTACATCATACTGTTCACAGTTTCGTACAGCAGTTTCATATGTAAATCATCACGTGTATACAATCCTATCATCAAGAAATAGTCTTGGGCGAAGACAAATGAGGTTCAACACCCTTTACCATAGAGAGAAAAAGACTCTTTCAAATTCTAAAAGTGTTATTTTTCTTACTGGTTAATGATCTACCTTGCTCCTAGGGGAATAAGAAAGGGAACTGCTAAGCAACACAATACTGGGCATCGATGATCAGACAACTGTACAGAGGGGATTATGTCCACTACATCAAGAAACAACTTATCCAACTTAACGCTAATTAAACTTCAACAAGTAAATCACTGTAATTTCATTCTTGGAGCATTTGATGTAACTACAGACATTTAAAGTGGTATTACGAAACAATAGCTAAGCACTAAAAACAAGTAGCAATAAAGAGAAGCAAGCGGAGTCCAAAACAAGGAAAAAAAGGAATCACAAATGATCAACAAAAGATGTTCAATTATTTTGTACATGGTGATGGATATTGTTACAGTCGCTTCTTTTCCCCATTTCCTTGTTTGGTGATACGTTAACGTACAACAATAATAACATGGGTTGATTGGTTGGACTGAACCTTGAATTCATGTAGATGAAAGCCAAGGATTTGGGGCCACATAAGTGTACCCCTGGAAATGCTCATTTGCTGTCGGTGTGGCAGCTGGCGAGTCATCTGGAGGCATAGCTGTCCAACACTTGTCAAAATTGGCTATGCACTCTTTCCCGCTCACGCCCGGCTTGAATTTAGGTCGCAGTTCTCTGTTATCTAACTTTTTCCAGTTGATAGACCGAAACCATTTATGACTTTTAATCTCATCTGCTCCTGTAGGCCCATACCCTAACCTTTTTGATGGTTCCTTCTGCAGCAGCTGATAAAATAAAGAAGGTAAACTAGAGTCATTTAAAATCTTCATATGTAAAAGAATTAGCCACAGCAGGCCAAGCGGGGAAGCCAGTGATGGTGGGTAGGAATATGGCGATAGAAGAGGAAAGTTGATAAGCTATACAAAGATACTTACTCCTTTGAGCAAGGAATGGGCATCACTGCTTACACGAGGTGGAAGCTTTATTTTCTCCTTGATGATCTTCTCCTGAAGTTTCATTCTATTTGGATGTGTGTAAGGAGGCTGCAAAAAGAAGTAATATTAGGCACCACAAACCATTACCAAGATAGCCAAACTATGATGAGAAAGCTAGTTTTGATAGACAAAAAACAGAAAGGTCAAAATCTTCTTACGTCTTTCTCATCTCAATGATAGACTAAATTTCTTCTGAATAAGTTATAGGAAGTAGCATATCATAAGTTACACCAGAAAATTTAAAATGATTTAATGGTTTTCAAGGTTAAAGATGCATTACCTGGCCACTAAGCATTTCGTACAACAGTATCCCAACACTCCACCAATCTGCCTCTTTATTATGCCCTTTGGATAATAGGATTTCAGGAGCCATGTACTCAGTGGTACCGCACATTGAATTTGATCTACTTGATTCCTCCATTTCTTTCGCAAGTCCAAAATCAGTTAGCATTACCTAGACAGGAAGAAGAAGAAAGTAACCTTTACCACAACAGCTCGAAAAAGCTACAAGTAAGAAGAAAAAGACAAATTATGCTTCATGCATGTTATTGCAAAAACAGAGAGCATGTTGGTTAGTCCTTACATGTCCCTCGGAGTCCATGAGAATGTTTTCAGGCTTAAGATCGCGATGCACAATGCCGCACATGTGAAGGTGTGAAACAGCAGATACTATCTCAGCAGCATAAACCTTTGCCTGTTCCTCACTATTGAAACAATAACCAAAAGCAGGAATTAAAAGAGAGGAAAATAAAGCTAGACAACTTGTCAGTCGAGGACAACAACGAATGGTACCTGAAGATTCCCTGCCTATACAAATGGTAAAAGAGATGACCCCCATTTATAAAATCCAGAATCAGATACAGCTTAGACTTTGTCTGTGAAAAGTAGGAAAATTAGAACACATAAAGGAACAGCTAATGAGCACCAGAAGAAGTGATTATGGACTGATAAGAGTTTTAAACATTAAGAACATTGGGCCATAATATCTGGAACAGTATAGAATAATATACTTAACCCTACACTTGAAATTATACTTCTGGGTTGCGTGACTCAGAGGTTTCAGCACCAATTACATATTTGGAGCTACAAAGGAACAACACTTGTAACACGGGTATCTTAAAACAAGTGTAACCATAACCATAGACGCATCAAGATTTGGATCATATTTGCTACGTGACTTAACTGTATAAACACTATTACTTGCAATGAATCTGTTCTCTTATTTGAATGTACCACCACCCGCTTCAAGTTCTCAACTTCTACATGAATAAGAGCCCCAGTTCAATACAAAATCAGATGGAAACAAGCAAAAAGACAATAGAATATAAAGCTGTTTATGAAGAGAGAACCAACTACTGGAGTACAATTCTCAACATATGCAAGCATTATATTATACTAGATACAAAACTTAACTTTTTAGGTATGAATACCTGGAAAGAATATCGGAGCTGGACAATGAAGGGATGAACAACTTTTGTGAGTATATCCCTCTCAGCTTTCATATAATCCACATGCTTGTTCTTTATAATAGTCTCTTTTCTCATCACCTTCATCGCAAATATCCCATCCCCGTCACCTCCAACCCCACCCCCATTTCTCTCTCTCTTCCTCACCTGAAACACCTTCCCAAATGCACCTTTCCCCACAACTCTCAGTATCACAAAATCTCCAGGCCCAATCTTACTCTCCTTCTTTTCCACCTCGGTATCAGCTCCAATTTCCTGAATTTCATCTTCAGAGCTTCCTGTCACATTATTATCACCCTCTTGGATTATAATACACCATCTTACTTGTTCATTCTTTTTCCCTTCCTTCTTTTCTTTTCAGTCTTTTTTTTTTTTTTGAAAAATTTGATTTCAAACCAAATTTTTATATATAAAAAGAGCTAAAACTGCTACAGAAAGTCATTGTTGTTAATTGCTTAAAAATCATGTTGATTACCATCTTCTACTAAATGGTGTCACGATGTGTTATATAAGCATTCTAGCACTTGCCATTGTGAAAAGGATACATGTACAAATAAAGAACGTACAACAAGTGGAAATACTCCGAAGTAGCAAATCATATTAACATGCCCTAGGAAACGATGTACCCATAGAACTGGTCATAAAGATGTTTGTACCCTGTTGTATATGGTTGTTTCTACTTAATTAAAACATGAAAAATGCAAAATTCATTACAGAAATTAATTCAGTAAAACACGACAAATGCAAGAACATTTGCACATTTAGTACTTCTCAATTTCGATTGAGCGAATTAAAATTTTTGGTTGATGCCACGATTGGCCATTTCACCCATAATCAAACTTATAGAGTGAGGGACAATGGTCGTAGTTATATGATGGATCAACTGGATATTAATCTCACTCGTGGTGTATGATAAACCAATTCTCAACTCACAGTGTTAAGAAACCTTAAGCGTTAGTGCTAAACTCAATTTTCATCCGTTATTTCTCAAAATAATGGTTATCATTAATACATAGAGAAAACCTAACCTAACATTAATATAGGCCCAATAACCCAACTAGCATAACAAAACTCTAAATAAACAAATTTACTAGTAATAAACTAACCAAAATACTATATAACAAAAAAGACTAATTACCAAATAACCCGGTTACATCATTAGACTTCATTCCATACAACCTTTTGTAAAGATTGAACTCTAAAATCCAAGCCTCAGAGACAACGCATTCCCGAAATAACCCGATTCCATCACTCAAAATCGAGCCCCTAGATAAGATGCATCTGAAAATAACTCAATGCCATCATCATAAGAAACAAAAATCTATACATGCATACTGTTAAATTTAGAATTGAAACAAACACATGGATAGAACTCACTCCTAAAACCGACTTACAAGGTAAGGATGCACATCTAATCATAAACAAGGGTTTAAGCTTATAACTAGTTGATGTGAGATCATGCCGTCTTAACACTCCCCGCACTCCCCGCACACACGTGCAAACCAGATGTAATGAAGTCCAATCAATTTTTGAATACTTCTTACACGAGTAATTTTTAGTAATTAATTTATTTCAATTGCAAAAACCCAAATATCAGATAACTCTGATACCACGTTAATTTGGATTATAACAATAACATAGATAGAACTCACCTTGAAAACTGGCTTACGGAAGGGCGTCATGTCATCATATATGAGGGTTTAAGCTTAGAAGTAGTTCACATGTGGTCGTGCCATCTTAACACTCCCCGCACGTGCAGATCAGGCTCAATTAAAATCCAGCGTACGTCTTCCACTTGTAATTTTTAGCAATTGACTTATTTCAATTGCAAGACCCAAAGATAGGGTGACTCTTATACACATATGCATCCATCTCACTTAAAAATTTTAAGTTTTTTTGGGGAGAAGAACGCTATATTATTTATTACTTCAACAATAACCAACACAAAAAACCAATTATACATACACAGACATGAGAAAGGATTACCTTCAACACTTCCGGAGCCGAGATGGGGATCGAAAGGGGACTTGAAGGAGGGATTAAATCTCGGAGACGGTCCGACGAAGGAGTGGGAGCGGTGGTGGATCACCTGCGGGGACTCCGCCGCTAGGGTTTCCGAAGACGGCGACGACGACGATGCCGAATTAGGGCCAAACACGTCGGAGAAATCGAAATCATTGTCTTGGGATGGTGAGGTGGCAGATTCGGGGATGGTGAGCTTGCTGAGCTTGATCGCGAGCTTGGAGTGCAGCGTCTTCTTCTGAGCTGAAGTCACCATTTCTGTAGGCCGTTGTTTAGTTATACATATATGTATATGTATGTATAGAGAGAGAGAGAGAGATGGGAAGAATGAATAGTTAACCCTAGCAGGTGGGGAGGATGGTTCAACGTCACATTGTGGAGAGAGAGAGAGAGAGAGGGAGAGAGAAGAGAGAGAACACGTATGTGAGTGGCCAGTTGCATTTATTGTTTCTCTCCGCGGTTCATTTGTAAAGCAGTTAAATCTGGTTTAATACTGGCCACCTCAACCGGTTTACTCTATTCAAAATCGAACCGAAATGTATCAAATTAATTGAACCGATAGATTATTTTACAGAATTGAATTGAAGCGGTTCCGTCGAAAAATTGAACTGAATAGAACCAATTTGAACTGGTTCAGTTTGGTTTGAATAATTCAAATCATTTCAAACCAAAAATATTAAAAATTTATCAAAATGGTTTGACAAAAATCTAAGTATATATACAAATTTGATTTATATATATATACAAATAAAAGAAAGAGGATAACTAATTCTGAGAGGGCGAATATAAATATATATATATATATAAATACGAGAGTGATACAAAAAATAGAAATACATAGAAACAAGGAGAGGGGGGAGGGGGAACCAGGAGAGAGATGAGTGTGACATTGTGTAAAGCCAGTTTCACTATGATTTTGTTGAGGAGAAATATATATATTAGGGGTATTTTTGTAATTTCTTACAACCAAACCGAATAATCTAAATGAATCGATATTTTTGACGTTAAAAAATAACCAAACCATTTAGTTGATTTTACAACCAAACCGAATTCGGTTCAATTCGATAGTTTGATGCACTGAAAAATTCCTCACTCCTATTTAATATTAGCAGACTTCTTTGGTAAGTTGAGGACTCTCTGTGGTTGGTTTTCTTTTAGCTTTTTTAAGATTTTTTGTTTTTTTTAAAAATTGAATAATACTTGGCTAATTTCTTTTGAATTAAACTTATTTAATATTTTAGCTTAAAATAATTATAAATTTTAAATTTTATGTATCTCAAACTCAAAAAAAACATATTTTATTTGATTAAAAAAAGATGAAATGGAACAAACTCTAAGATTAGACTAGTAGTAACAGAAACTATAAGAGGGTTCTTAGAAACTGTATGCCTATTTTGTAAAATGTATACATTTTGATACGTGATTAGAAAAATATATTTCATTGTGATTTACATTTACTTTGTATTTTTAGGTTCTATTTGGGGTAAGAATTACTTTACAAAAAATATGACGGAAAGGAAAAAAATTTCACAAAAAATCATAAATTAAGTAAAATATTTTCTTTTTCATCACATTTTTCTTGAAAATATATTTGTACCAAAGCACAATTACCACTCTAAATACAAGAATATATATATATATATATATATATATATATTACTTTCTACGAAACATTCACATAATACTTATAATTATACCATTTAAGCATATTTTTTTCACTTACACCAACAGACTATGATTTTATATTTATACGTATAACCAAAGAGTGGGAAAAAATCATCTTCAAAAGTATTGCTTTCGAAAATTATACGAAAACTATGGAAGTGTATTTTTTCCTTTCCAATAAGAAGAAAAAAAAAAAAAGGATAAAACGGCATAAACCAATGTCATTGGATACTGATACAAGTCTTCTCCAATTATAAAATAGAAAATCTCAATATTATGGGAAATGGCAGGATCAGTCACATCGTACACATTTGGGCTTTCTGCTCGCTCAGGATGGACAACTCAGGTCGGAAAATATGATGAATGGCGATTGATCTCGGTTTTACTCTAATATCTTTTCAACATGCAACATTGACAGAGTAAAATCTAATCCATTCATCACAAAAGACCATGCCTTAACATCTTTAGCAATCCTTAATTATTAAGTTCGTGAATAGAAATTGTACTTATAAAGCATTATAAGTAGTATTTACTTGCATATTGATGATAGTGTGGCACAAGTAACAAGTGTAAGCTTAAACTCGTCATAACTTTTTCTCCGTGGTCTCACAAGCCATCAAGGATGTAACAAGCTGCCATCGTTAAAGCCCATCGAAACGAACTCTCTAATTACTTAACAAACACAAGTCTCAACAGACATTTGTGCTGAAATATATTTTCAATCTATTCAAAATGACAACAAGATCATTAAACAAATCTTAGATGATAAAGGGCATCACAGGACAAGGAAAGATATCTTGGACTAAAACACCATTTACAACTCCAATAGTCCAATATCAAACAAAATTGTCAAAGATATAAATAAAAAAATGGGCCAAATATCACACACCTCTTCATGCAAATTACAACACACACTATACCTCCCAATCATATGCACCCACTCAAAAAATTGGTGAATGATGATTGATATACAGCTGAATGAAAAATGAACGGTCAAATGTGGAGTCCACAGAAAAACACTATGACAATGCCAAAAGGAAAATGGCCCCTCTTAACTTAGGACACAGTTATTAAATTTAATTCCAGCGGCCTTAAGGCTCCTTGGACTATCTCTTGAACTGTCCGGTTTCTGCGGCAAACCTCTGCCAACTCTTCAATAGGAACCATAACGGAATTAATATCATGACCTGATGCTACATCGGATAAAGCTTGCAAAAATCTCGACCTTTCGACATCAGTCACAGCTGTTGACGGAATTAGTGAAACACTTTCTTTTGCCCACTCCAAAGCCCTCGGCCCATAAGCTCGGGTTAATGCCAACAGTGCGTACATTACCTGTAATAATTAAAAAGAATGTACATGAATTCTTATACAGAATTATGATCTGGGAGGACCAATATGCTTGACTATTGGTTAAAGATACGCATCGAATTCCGCTAGCCATTCGCTACTTGGAAAAAAAAAGTTCACATACTTTGTCTCAAAATATTCATAAATATACAGTATGCCCAAACATGCATTTACACTAATGCTTTGCTAATATCATCAATTATATGTCTTCGAATTATTGATAATATTTGATTTTTTTGTGGTTATTATTTACACAATGCAAACTTATCACCGTACTTCACATTTTTATGATAAATTGGTTTAGTTTAATTTTTCTCTAAAATGAATATGATATATTGACAATCAAGGGAACTAGCAAACCATATGTGCCTATTTTATCACTACTAATATTAACAAATTATTATTTTTGGTGCATAAATTTACACATCTCGCTGTCTTCAATCAAAATCAAACCGTCCAATTGAGCTATTTCCATTACAATTCTAAATAAATGTTCCCTATACTAGATTTAAATCTCTAAATCTTCCCCAGACCATGTGGTATAATTGGATTCATCAAGTGAAAGACAATGAATCCACCAAAGTCATGGTTCTTAAGAACAACTTCCACATCATCCTGTTTATCTACCTAAAATTCTCTTCAAAGTAAATACACATGCAAGTTTGTTACTTATCAACTTCAAAAACAGAGGTGTAATGTATCACATGCTAAAAAGAAAATAGTCTTACCGATTCTAATCGAGAACTTGGGAGTGCTCCGGTTAAAGAAGCAACCAAAATTCGGGTTATTGTGGCACCGCGTGGAACAATTACACCATCCCTAATAGATACATAATTTTCTCCTTGACTGGACTTCGCAAGATCAAAGATATCAGATAAGAAAGTTAATATGGAATTGGAGGCCTCCCTGCAAGTAAAGCACAATAACATGACGATAACATGTTAGTCAAAATGAAAAGTTTTCGCAACCTACAGATTTTTGGTCAGTGAGCTCGGTCAATTCAATTAGAATCCAAATTTAGAAGCTCAACTGCGTTCTCTTGATGAACAAGGTAGAGCTAACCAAGACTTGACTGCAATACAACATGGGCACTTCATATGTTTTTATTTTAAGCAAAAAGGATTCAATCCGTTGAAGTGCGTATATGAAAAGAGAGAGGGAGAGGGGGACCTGTGCTGCACTGTCATTCCAATCATCGAGCAATCGACTAATGAAGGAAAAACAGCTGAAGTGAAAAACAATTGCGGACAGTAGCGAATACACCTCGATCCCAAGAGGAAACAATCATCTGCTATGTCTGGTCGCGAAGTGAAGTCCTAAATCGAAGATTACTCAAATCAAAATCAAACGAAAGCATACCGATTTGGGAAGAAAAAACAGAATAACGACTACAACACTAAATTATTTTAAAAGAAAACATATGCTTTTTTATAGTAGGCATACAAGCAAACAAGTTTCTTATCAAAGTTAAACGAGTAAAAGGTAAGTGAAAAGTTAACTTCACTTTTTACATGTGTACTTGTTCATACAAGTAGAATAAGTAACCAAAAGGTAGGTCCGTCAAATGCCATTCAAACAACGCAAAAGCATACTTAAAAATAAGCAACTGAATAAGCCTTCACAATGAGACATCACCTGAATTATTGAGAGCATACATATGGTTTGGCCAAAGAGTGATTCGATTAATACTTTTAAATAATCTGCACAAGATGGATCAGACCCAAATATCTGCATACAAAGAGTGTAATGCTTAGAAAAAAAAGGACATGAGAACAGTTAGAGCCTAGAGTTTAATTAGAAAATTTTGTACCTTTATAACTTCACTAGAGAGATAGAGAAAGCATGGCTGGTGGTGTTGCTTATACAATGCTTGTATCTCCTCCAGCATTGCCCCAATTGTTAACCCCATAAACCTTTTCGAAGTTCTCACCTGAATACGAATAGCTTAGAGTCACTGGTGAGAAACAAAAGCCACACTGATATCTTCAATCATAAGAAGAAATCCGTATTACTATTGAAAAATGGAATCAAATTTTAGTGAGGTGAACTAAGAGCTCTGAAGAAACTCACAGCATTTTTACAAGCCCGACAAAGGGACTCCATTGTCCGTGTATCCCAAGCACGACTGCAATAGTAACAATTTAAACCATGGATCAGCAAATAATTGGAGATCATTGTGCATAACTTGACGTAGAAATAGTTTAGAAGTTATTACGTGTCAAAGATCGCTTTAAATATTGGCCAAAGTCTTTGAATAGCATCTGCAACAGCTTCTGGATTATTTACATATCTGCAGTGACAATGAGATAAGCAATCAGAGCTAATCTTCATAAACCAGGACATGAAAAATTGGAAAAAGAAACCAGCCATACCTAAAGATATTTGCAAGCCTATCAATATGAACGGTCAAATCACGAGCTAATGCTTGCCCCAACACCAATGGACCTTGATTAATCATTTCCTGATTTTTGCCAATACCAACTAATATAAGATTCCAAAAAAGACTTCAAATTTTATACTTCAAAATAAACCTACCTGTAAGGGCGTGACAGCTGGCAAGCATAACACCTCAAGGCCCTTCTTAGCATGGTCTGAAGGAAGTTCTGTAATAACCACACTTCAAAGAGAAGTTGAATTCAATCAAATGAACATACATTTTATCTGGACAAAATATACAACAATGTTTCCAAACGTATATGCATACCTTAAAGCTTCCACCAGATGCAATGAGTCCTCAGGAGAGACCTTAAAGGTACCCTCCCCAACCATGGCCCTTTGGTATATGTGCAGAAGACCATCTAAGGATCCACAAAGCTTCTTCCCACAATCTGAAAACATGAGAAACTACTTTACCAACACCAGACAAGAATAGTAACTTTGTAGGACAATTAAAAACTAAGCGTGAATTGTTATTCAGAGAGACAGCGAAATAGAAAAGTCCAGTAGTGCACAATCGATATTTGTAATACCCAAAAGTTTCTCTTTTGAGTGACTCTATTTTAATAAATTAGAGAATATTCTGAGGTAATTTTTGGGGTTAGAATAGACCAGAAGGGGAAAGTGGTTTATTAATTAAAATTCTTAAAAGATGGGCAATAAGAGTTTAGTACTTTTGGGACTGCTTATAAATCAAGTAAGGGTTAGGAATAACTTTATTTCTAATTGGTGTACCTTTGGGAATTTTTTGGGAACTTTTGAAGACTCCTAGACCTGACTTTGGAAAAAAGAAAGAAAATAAGAAAATAATTTCGGTTTCGCAAACCGTCAAGCCTTGATCAAACGTAAATACATATTTGTGCTCTACACAGCTGGGAACGCAGTGACATAGGTATTTTCACTGTTTGCTCATCACGATTTCCATGCCAAATTGTAGGGTCATAGTCTATCAATTTCAATTTCATATATGACATCTTGGCAATGTGTATAACAAATTTAATATAAGTATTCCTAGTGTGGGGTTGGACTATTTCAGAGCAATATCCGAGTTATAAACTATTAATATCAATAAGTAGGTTAGGTTACAAAACTTAATTGTAAATTTTACGATAAATTTAATTACAGGCAATTTTTGTGAATGGTTGGATTAGTAATATAATAAAATGCATTTTATTATATATATATAAATACATAACACCGAGGTGAACACTATATTGAGCGTAGGGTTGGGTATTCCCTACGAGATTATGAAACAGCCAGAGTTGAATGGTGAACGCGCTTTTTTCATAACTTGATATTGTGTTTTAAGTATTCCCTGAGAGTCTGGGGTGCGTGAGTAAATGTTCCTCCCCCCAATGCCAAGCATTTGATTAAACATGCTAGAATCATTTATTTGAAATAGCTATGTTGCTTTATTTTTTATTATTTTTATCATATTTTCATTTTTATTGTGTCCGTTACATTCAAGTTTCTAACCTTCTGTGTGTATATATGTTGGTATATTTATATATTCATGCAGTTACCGAGCAGTAGGGTTAGTTCGTGTGATAGTGGACGGCTAAGTTTATTTAAGGGTTAGCGTGTTACTGAGCCGAGCATTGTACGCTAATCTGGAACGGCTCTATAACTTAGCTGGAGTTTTGTTACTTTTATTTTGTTAGCTTCATGTGCATATATTGTGACACTTGTAGTTTTGTTCAGATCGCTATGGTGTATTTTGCTTACTTTTGAGGGTGTGATCCCCTCAATGATTGTTATCCTATACAGCTTACCTTTATAGGTATATGCACAGCTGTATTTTGATGAGGTGGCATATTTGGTTGGCGTGACGTGATACCGAAAGCTTTCTTTTATTGTCAAAATATTTTATAAAAAGTTTCTTTTATTTACGTATCCGATTCTTGAGTAATTTCGTAGCGCAGCGAGCTACTTAAAGGTCACTACATGTATAGAGAGCAACAACTTGGCATTATGTTTCCTTCTCTTTTTTTTTTCTTTTAACTTTCTTTAAAAAAAAAAATAGGCAAGACACTAGGTATGCAAATTCTTTTACAAGTAGAATATCATCAAAGTAACATGCCCATGAAGTAAGCAGCCGATCATCTAATCCAATTGGACGATCCCTATCATACCTCCCTCTCACAACGACATGTGCACACACATTTTTATTGCAACACCCATGCATCACTGTGAGAAGCACTGTTGAAGGAGGTAAACAAAAAAAAAAGGGTACAATATTGGAATTTCCACTACAATGTCACTTATAAGCATCTCCTAGCTAAAAGGGCATGTCATAAAGCAAACAGACTGTGGCTTTACCTGAACAAATACCAAAAACTCTTACGATTCACATCAGTAATCATCAGCAAATAGTGATTTGGAAAAAGTTAGAATGCCTCCAGAAACTATATAATAACCAGTTGTTGTGAAACATCCTTCTATCGTATGGTTAACTACACAGATTTTAACTGGATTTTCCACAGGGTAATTATTGAAGGCTCAAGGCAACAAAACTACTGCCAAGAAAACCGAATAAAATACAAGCTTTAGCATACACATGCAAGATTAACAGGGATTAAGTACATTTTAATCCCGTCCACATAATCAATACATGTTAACCACACAATACATATCCAAGAAGACAATAATTTCGTAAGCAAATCTAGATGGTCATTCATCTGATCAACTCCCCAAGATGCCTTTGCCAAACAAAAAATAGAACTAGAGAGAAAACTAACTACAGGCATTAGCAATTTGAGAGCTTTCTAGCATATAAGGTAGAAGAGATAGCATAATATTGCTCATTAGGAACTCTTTACCACTACAGATGTGTCTAAAAGCCAAAGCAGCTGCAGCAGCAGAATCTTCAGATGTGCTCATGCCTCTCACCAGAATATCAACAAGTGCTGGCAAGAATGAGAGCCCACTGGGCGCAGCATCAAGCCATTTCGAATAAGCTCCAATTGTATAGCAAACTAGGAAAAAAACAGAACATTCGTTAGCTTCCTTAAGTTTATAAAATAATCTCATGGCTACTGTAGGATACTGAGACAGATACATTAAGTTTTCCCACTTTTAGGAAAGGAAACACTTGTAATTATTACAGAATATACAGAAGGGGTGGTGTCCGCGTCGAATGTCCCAGAAACTGTTTATATCTCAAGGTGCTTGCAGAACATGTTGGTGAATTCTTTTTATGATCACTTTTGCTTATCCCAAGGAAAAGAAGAAAGAAGGTTACACACCCGTTGTCTGAAGTTGAGGTTGATGAGGTAGTTTAGGAAGCAAGGACATAACCTGCATTATTTAAAGCAAATGCCAAATTCAAGACATGAAATTGTAAGAAAGAAGCTGTGAAACCAGAACAAAAAAGAGGAACTAACATATGTGATCAGGAAGCTTATGTATAAATAAAAAAATTCAAAGTAAAAAAGAGGAAATTAGAAAGGTAAAAAGTATTGCGGTTTTAGGTGTTAAAGAGATAGAAGTACTCAGACCTGAGGCATTATGTCAGCCTCTGATACAGAAACATAATCTGATATAGCACGGATACAATATAAAGCAGCCTCCGCTGGGCGCCAAATACCCTGATTATCATTTCCAGAGCTACCTACAACCTGAGACAATCATTGTAGAAGAAAAATAATACAACACAAATTAACAGAATGTAATTCTCAAAAATTACAAGTTATCAAATTCATACATTGTAGAAGATGGAGACGGACTTGCCCTTTATGAGAAAATAAATAAATATCATCTTGTTGAATTGAAGTTCATTGGTTCTAGAAAAGACCATCTAAGAAGAGGCAATCTCACTGAACTACCCTGCTTACTAGTTGGAACTGTATCGTGTGTAAAACACCAGGCAAGAGAAATTTTAATGGCCAAAACGAAATTCAAGAAAAAACCTATTTGATCATCTCGCCTAGCAACACAGCAAGAAGAAAGACTAGAACTTATCTAAGAAAATCATTTCTCACCTCAATCAACTTCATGTAGAGAATTTTGAGTGTCACTTCACCTCCCAAAACCAATGCCGCATCAATCAAGACATCCACAACATCTAGTAACAACGTATACAACAATATCATGAAAAGGCACATGACAGCTTGCCAAACAATACAAAAAGCACAGGATAAACATTGTATCTCACAAGATGACATGAAAAAATTAAGTTGTTCCTCAAGACTAAAAGTACCATATCTAGTCTGTTTGAAATCCTTGAGATCCTCTTTGGAAAGGTTAGCATGGTCCTCGGGATAATGAACTTTAAAACTAACCTGAGAAGAGGAAATGATCAAATGTCATATCACAACATATCGAGCTCAAAGTATCATAAAACACACATATTTTCATTAAATCTGCAACCACAATTCAATTTCGGGCCATAATATTTCAAGGAAACAATGGATATGCAAACACAAAATAGAAAACCTATAAAGACTTTGTATCATCAATGCAAAGGAGCTAACCAATGAAACTAGAGTTTCATATGAAGAACGGAAAACCAGAAGCCTCCGATTTCTCTCCGCATCCACCAAAGCTTCATTAGCAAATGAAACATAGGTTTCTCTGCAAGATTTAATGATCGATTACAATTTTGTAATTAACACCTAACTACCAAATAAAATGAGATATACAGAACCTACTTTTCTATCAAGTAAATCTGAAGATTGTGCCAGAAGTTAAATGTCATAGAAGCAATATCATATTCGGGGTGTGACGCAACTTCTAAGAGAGATTGGACTATCAACATTGATTCATCAGAACCTGCAAAGATACACATTTTTATTTATTTTATTTTTATTTTTTTTTAGGAAGGAAAGAGAAGGGGGACCAAAAATCAAGTATATCAGAGCCAGCAAATGGTCAAAGTACGTAAAATCAAACTAAATTACATCTTCAATTCACATAACTAACTACTAGTCGTGTGCAAAAAAACAAGATCCTTCATAACAAGGATAAGAAGCAAGACATACCATTTGCAATCAATTCAAGATATGAATCTCCCAGGTCAGCAAATAAACGAGCTATGGCCTTCACATCTTCCTCATCCTGATAAAATTTACAAAGATAAGGGCTTCTTATTGCTTCTAGCATTCGATAATTAGAATAGTTGCATTAATGTAAAATGGAGTCTCAGAATATCTTCCAATAACGGGACAAAGTAGGACAAGAATTTGCAATTGCTTAACAATTTTGAAGAAGGGATAATCCTGAAACTTCAATTCTACCTTCATGATAAACCAATCTTACAGATTAACTAGACAACAAATAAACAAACCACGGTCTAAAATAAATAACAAGAAAAAGGAAAACCAGAAAGTTTCCTACACAAAAAGTTTCAAATGTCCTACTCCCTAAAACAATCTGCCATTCACGATGCCACCGATAATGGTTTCCTAAAGAAATTTAGTCTTCTCCTACTAAGAATGGTCCCGTTACCAACACAGAAACTGTCCTCATGCACATTTATACCCATCCACGCGCACCACAACGAACTGCGCACCAGGTAACGCTAGTTTATTTTTAATATAGACAGTTAATAGTAGTTTCGCTGTCCCAGATATAATAGCTATCTCTTCCCATCCCTAGCACGATTTGAGACTACTTTAGCTGGAAAACAACTTCTTATGTCCTCACTCAAACAAATAGCAATCTAACCTAACAGCATGGTATGGATTCTGTACACCAAAAGCACGAAAATTTTGTTCACCACCTATGGGCAAGCCACAAAGCATTGAAAGCAAAAGGGTAAAAATATAGAACT
Organism: Embelia ribes; assembly: GCA_001753735.1. Lineage (NCBI taxonomy): Eukaryota > Viridiplantae > Streptophyta > Magnoliopsida > Ericales > Primulaceae > Embelia > Embelia ribes. The sequence goes on along the minus strand of MKEJ01096722.1, from coordinate 4,179 downwards.
CTGTAAATTACCTTTGAAGAGTCCCCAATCTGTGGCTTGAGGCTCATAACTTGAGGCACAATTAACTGAATTAAAGGAATCTGTGCATTAACACCACCTGATTTTCTTGAAGCTGAGTAGTGTATCAATTCGGAAATTACTGCATAAAATCATGAATGGGAATGAAAAGAGTCAGGTTGTTAAAACATTCCCAATTAATAATATGGTCCATTGGGAATAGAGAAGAATCGGATGCACAATTCACATCAAAAGAAGGGGGGGAAACACACAAAACACAGGTATCAAGAAAAGTAAAAAACAAGGCTGTCGTAAGCACCAAATATGATCCTTAACCTGGAAAAGGGTAAATTACATGCGCCTCTACCAAGCTATCTGATAATGTCCCTATCCTACAAGTTCCATTTAAATTTACCTCTAGATCATGCAGCCAAACCATCAAATTACCTCTAGATCACACAGCCAAACCATCAAACGCCAAGGAGCAAAGGAAAATGATTTCATAAGCATGCAAATGATACACATACTTTCCCATCATCTGAAGGAATTCAGTAAATACATACAATAAAGGATATAAATAAAGGTTGTATCAATTTTAACTCGATACCTTCTTTATCTCTAAAAGAAAGGGCAACCCGGTGCGCCAAGGCCTTTATATTTCCGGGCTCGGGAGGGTCAGAAGTACGTAGCCATACCTTGGCATGCAGAAAGTCTATTTTCAGGGGGATCAAACCCGAAACCCCTAGACTGTGATGGGAAAAACCTTACCACTGCTCCTCCTGCATAACTCTATAAACTATGACTTGTCTCGCCACTTCAAGCCTCTCAAGAGGCGTTCACTTCCCACCCCAGTAAACGAAGAAACAAAAACTCGAACCCCAATGAAGATGGAGAGTAAATGATAAAAGAAGAAAAACTAAACTCTCTAAGACAATCATATGTATTACGAAATGACAAAGCATACAAAGCATCCTTCCTAATACAATGCTCATTGTCGAACAAAAAACAAACACCATCAACTTCGCTTTCCAGAGCTCATCCTAAATGCTTCATTTTCTATCTTGTTAATCATAGTACTATTAGCTTTACTCCCTTTTGGTTCTAACCACATATGAAACTGGGAGGTACTACGCTAAGTAAACTGATCCACAAATATATTAACTAATTTTAACAATAAGGCCTACCATTTGAATAAACAAGTTAGAGGAACAACGAAATAATTAGAGAAGGTACAGAAAATATGATAGAAGCTCTTACCTGGATGTCAATTAGTAAGACAAAGCACTATGTCCAACAAAAATCAGAAGACAAAACATCCACCAAGACACCGTATCCATTGTTAGTAACCAAAAACCTAGAGCCTAAGGACCTCTGGTTAAATACATGGTCAATGCTTCTGGTGTTGTAACACATCAGTCCGGAGATTTTTACCACCATCTATGAAATCCATCATCTTAGTCACATCCTTTAATCTTAAAGCAGAACACTAAAAATTTGCTCCCAATGCCGTGGAGAGACCTTAAATTGTGTATCTTCAATTTTGCTACGAGAGTTCGTATATTAACACAACAATCCTCAATTTGTGTCAAGTCATATGAAGTGCCAGTACAAGGAAATATCCCAAACCGTGAAAAACCAACTCAAAATCATCTGATGAATTATCTCGAGTCCGTAGCAGAAAGAACATGTAGGGCAAGCTTAGAGTAGAGAGATTAAGCCGCTTGAGTAGCCTACAAACCTAACAAAACATGATCTTTGTTTAGCACAATAAAAACAAGCATTCATGATACATGGATTCAGTAAACAGCACTCTTACTATGCTTTGTTGCAATATCTCTAACTAACTGATAAGAACCTAGTTATCTACTAGTGTCTGCAAACAAGAACTTTGAAAGGTTGTGTGAATAAGGATGCCTCAAGAACAACGACGAACAAATAGCATAACAAAGGCTCACGCATGATATAGAGCAATGTAGCATTATGATCACATATGACGAGCTCTAGATAACTAATGATGAAAAATCAAGTGATAATGAAAATGGAGATGTGCACTGCTACTAATCATATTACCATTAACGGATGCCTCTGAAAGTATATCAGAATTCAAGCTAGAGAGAGCCGTGAGCACCAACGGGTGAGAAGCAAGTGTAGAAGCAGGGATCCTGGAATGAGTAAACAATAAAAATGTTGAGAGATCCATCATGTAAGCAAGGTGAGAACACAATGAAGTTCATATACATTTTTTATTACCTAGGCATATGTATGAAATATTAAGTCAATATATGGTTCCAAGTTTCAACATACTTCTGCGCCAGTATGGGCAGAGGGGTAGGCCTTTTTGTGAGTTGGCTCTGATTTTCAGTTTCATTTGGTTTTGAAACTCAATACACAATGATTCCAAGACTTTTTCATTTCATACCAAAAGAACTATAGAGACCAATTAAGAAGCTTATGATAACGTAAATTTGTGGTATTTGCTCGAGAACTCCCCAAAAAAGAAGGGAATGATTGCGAAGACCAAGCCAATTTTTGCAGTGTATCAGATTTCAAAAGCAAAAAATGAGTTTCAAACCCAACCTGGCAGAATATTTATTTTCTTTCCATTTTGGAAAATCTTGCCCATAATTAGCAAAACGCAAAAGCTGCAACAAAAGTAAAGCTATTTGTATGTTGCTTAAAAAAACACGACCACTACCACTAATTCTGACAGAAGACAACTCAGCCAATAAAATACATCACAGGCCACACAAATGCCTTTGTTGTTTAAGAACCTTAACAGCCAGAATTTTGGCATCCCATGACTCATGAGCCAACAAGCAAAATACATATGTTACCAATTTTTCTATCTGTCTAGCTTAAATTTTAGGAGGAGAACATACATATGCCGTAGGCGAAGCCATGAAGCAAATGCCTCCAGAACCTGCCAAGTACACATACAACGAGAAAGAAATTAAAAAGTTATCGAAAACAAGATGTAAGACCTTTTGAAAGAAAAAAATAATGAAAAATTCTTGAGGTCGAGACTTTTTGTGATTAACTGCTGGAAATAAATAATATATCATGCATGGATAGACACATATTATTCAGTGAGAAACTGTACACCAAAAAGGAAAGAAATTAGTTGTTAGAAAATTTTCAAGAAGAATCACTTAATCCAAGGATTCCATAACTCCGAAGAACCAAAAAATACATGTTCAAGACCTCAATAAAACTTTGGTCAACAAGTATAATGCTGATAGTAAGTAATAAGAAATGCTTCAGTTTTCATAGGCTATGTGAAATTAAAGTTCCCATTGAAGAAGAAATAAATACCCATATTTTCATCTAGCAAACACATCTCAAAAGAAGGAGAAAGAAAGATGATGCACTTGAGGGGTTGAAGGCCTTCCTACAACATACATTATGAAAACCATAAGTGAAATTGTTTGTGAAGCCCTTTTTTGCTGAAGTTTTCCAAAGTGGTTAAGCCCTCTGCAAGTGACCAAACTAGGGACTTAACTAAATCCATTTTCCAATCTAAAAACCAATGTGGATGTACTTCAACCAAATCTTTTGCCGTGACTACTGCGCTACATTGATCTAACTGCATGTTCATTTAAAACCTGTTCTTTTGAAGAAAAAAAATAACCTACCGATCTCATCTCATTGATACAAAAAAATGTAACTACTTAAACCTCTTTATAGGACCAAAATCTAAAGAACTCGTCATTTACTAAAACCAATTTCCACCTCACCAACACTCAATAACAGCCTAATAAACAAATTACTTAAAGAGATGAAGGAAATTAAGGTAACCAAACATATATCTCCAAAGCATTATCAATTCAAGCAACCAAGAAAAGGAAAAGATCCCCCACCTGTTCCTTGAGTTCGTTAATATTCAGGCAAGCAGTCAATATATTGAGAGCAATCTCCACAGTAGAAGCAAGCTCTTTATCAAATTGGCGGCGTCTATCTGGACGAGCTGCTATCTTGTAGTTATAAGCTTCCTAATAGTGTGAAAAAGTTCACATTAGAAGCTCATAATAAAATGTATAACAAATCATTCATATAAGACTCACATGGATATTATAAATTATAATCGTTAAGAAATCTTGTGATACATGAAAAATGCACATGGTGGACTACCACATTTACAATTTGACTAATTCAGAAACTATTCATATAAAGAATACATGAAGA
>MKEJ01096709.1:0-10700 GCA_001753735.1 Embelia ribes | reverse complement strand
TTGACAATTTTATAAGAGATTTAATTTAATGATATTTATGTTAATATTTGATAAATAAATAAATAAATAACAATTAATATTATTCAATCTAAAAAAAGGAAAATGTTCAAGAACAGGTCACACAAGCCTGAAAAAAAATTTGGGGCTCGTTAAGTAGTTTGACTCGGTTAATTTGTAGCCCTGGTCACAATATAATCTCTCTTTTATATGATTCTTTCCTTAAAATATAAAAAATGAAAGCATAGAAAAAAATTGATTCCAAGTCCAGATAGCCACAGCGTCGCAACCATCGTATTTTTATCTAGTCATCGCACAACCATTAAGGTCCGATCAACAATGAGTAGTCATGTTTGGCAGTCACAACATGTAGCAATCCAACTAATTGATGCTCTACTAACAATCATTTTAGGTATCGTTGTCTACATGTTTAGGCTATGGTGTAAATTTCGGAAGATTTATGGGTTGAGCCGGTTCAGTTTAGGATTTGCATTTATCCACATATATTCCATTTTATAACCCCATTCATAGTTTATTTTGATGACATTTAGAAGCCCAAATATTTTTCACAATTTTTTTTTAGGTGTGGGTTATAATTTGGGCTAATTCGGAACCAACCCAAAGTTGTATAACACCAATAGTGGGCATTTTTCTGTTTGTATAAACCCATGGTTCTTAGCTATTCAATTGGACATGTATATTTTTTTATTTGGGTTTGTTATTCTCTAAAATTTTGGGCCTATAACTCTAGAATTCTCCATATTCTGCAATGGGAGCGAAAACAAAAACGGGAGTGTGAGAGTGCTAGATTTGTATAGACAAAAAGCTGCGAAAGCGGATGCGGAAGCGAGAACTGAAAACAGTAATCCTAACGATGAAAGATTTAAGTGGCCAAGCCCCATTCCAAAATTTCAATCTCTATTTTGTCAGTATTTTCTTTATTTTCTTACTTACAACATTGGTTTTGAAACATGATAAATATTGGACCAAAACAGTGGTAGTCGTATAATGAAATTGTTGTAATATTTTAGTATCAGAATTGAATTTTGATTGGTCACTATGTGATAGAACACTAAAAATAGGCATTAAGCTTATGAATTTTGAGTCAATTAATTTTGGTTGGATTTTATTGTAGATGTAATATATGATATCTTTTTCAATTCAAGAAAAGGAATAATAAATTTTGTAAGCCGCAGAAAAATGTTTTGGCAAAGAAGAGAAGAAGATAATCCATCATTTTTAATCCATTAAAGATGATCTGTAATTCCAACGTGGAGAAAAAAAAAAAAAGGAAAAGATGGGTCCTTCATTTTCGTTTAAGTTTATTTTTTAAATGACATTGGTCAAATTAATGGAAAATTTCTCTTTTTAAAGTACCTATGCTTATGTTGTATTAGTTACTGAGAATAAGTCTTGGAATGTTAACATGGATATAATATAATATGGGGATAATATATTTAATGGAGATATAATTTTTGCAATAACAAGAATTTATTGACAAATCCACTAGTAACCACAATTTGCCGACTGATTTGGTTGGGCCCACAGCCCCAACTCACGCTTTAGAAAGAGCTCGTAATTAATGAGTAAATTTAAAAAGGCCAATCTAATCACTTCTATTTTCTCGGTTGTTTCATGGATGGGGCTTTGCTTTGAGGCACTGATATTCTCATTAAATTATTTGATTTTTATACGTGAGATTGAGTGGAGCCGAGGCTGCAGATGTGCTCACCCATAATTAATATAATAATATTATACTGTATTTTTTTTAATTCTATTTTTACTAATTTACAACTAAAAAAAGAAATTAGTTAAACGAGTTCCAAACTTAAAGGGCCATTTTATATAAAAAAAAATAATTATATAAGATAAAATTATAATATTCAATAAACATATATAATTATTATATTAATAGTGAAGGAACGTGAGATAAAAATTTTTACAAAAAATCTTACAAATTTTGTTGGCCGTTGGATCTAACGGCTATGATATATCAGAAAAAATAAAGAGAGGGTAAAAAAATAGGATATATGATCCAACGACCAACAAAATTTGTAAAAATTTTTGTAAAAACTTTTCTCCATGATCCATTCCTATATTAATAATATAATATATGATCCAACGGCCGCAATTGATACACAAAGTTCCTCCGCTTCTCATCCTTTTTTTTGGTATATATAATTATTACTTTTTTTCTCTAACTTTATAAAAATTACTATTACTTTTACAGTAACATATAATTTTTCTATTACTTTTTTATTCTCAATTTCAAATTTTTGGAATTCATCTAATTTATTTGTTCTTTCGATTCTTGTTTTAGTTTATTTAGTTGTTAATTTTTATTGATTCTAAATATTGTTGCCTTTAATGAATTGCATGATGATGAGCATGTTTTCTATAGTTATTATTATTGCTATTAATTTTACTATGTGAGGTTAAATTATTCTTAGCCTAAGGGGAAAAAGGTGAATTAGACCAACCTTTTATCCACTGTTAGTGGAGGTTTACGTGTTTTGTACATGTTTTATAAATTTACTTATTCTATTCTTTTTTAATTGTCACTTTAAGTATAAATTTTATGAGGGTGGCTTAATTCACATAAAAAGAAAAATTATACTGTAAATTGAAACTTAAAATTATTAATAAAAATTTTACACAAAAAATTATGGACAAAAAAAAATATACAAGGACGACTATAACCCTTTTAATAAACCAGTAGTTCCGTCCCTGGAAGTTTCCGGATAATATATTTACCAACAATAATCCTCCTATCCTTTGGCCATGAACCAAAAATTGTCCAGATGGATAATATGATATGCTTACAATCGATGTTTTTTGTTGTAGATTTTGAGAAAAAAAATTATCTCATATATATATATATATGTATATATATATAAAAAGTAGATGCATCATCTTAAGGCTGTCAGTATTTTTTAGATAAAAAAAAAAAAACTTAAACCTGATCATCCAATTGCATGTTAATTTTAAGCAAAAACAAAACTATAATAAGGTATATATATTTTTTAAAATGTAAGATACTAAAATTGCATTAAGAATCCCAACCAACCACTACAATTATTGTTGACCATTGAAAACCATCCACAAGCACCATATGATGATATCAGCCAGGCAACGTAATGTGGGGCTGACCGTGCAAATAGCTGAATTAATTTAAATAAAAATAATATATATATTTAAAAATTTTGTAAGTATAAATAGTTTTGAGAAAAAAAAGAGATTAAAATAAGTATTTAAAATTATAGTTTTGTAAGTAGAAATACTTTCATTTTAATCGCAATATAATTTTTTATGATTGCTTGATTTATATCTCATTTTATGGATAAAATTTTTTAATATTTTTTTAATAGTTGTCACGGAATTTTATGGATAAAATTTTTTTCGGCAAGAGACGCATTTTCCTTTCACAAATTGATTTGTTTAGTGAAAGCAATAATAGTATATTTTAATTTTAATTGCTAAAAATAAAAAATAAAAAATTAGTATTTGTTTGCACTACCAAAAGTATATTTCCATGTACTAAAAAGTACCAAAAGCATTTTTCTTTAAAAGTACAATTTTTATTATTTTTCTCCAATTTTATGCTACTATCAACCAATTTTCACTAATTTCAATACAAAAAAGTATACATTTTTTAATTTCTAGCAAATATGTATACAATACGTATAAATATTACTTTAAAATATACTTTTTCCCCTTAAAAAAAGTATATTTTTTTTACTTTTAAGATACAATCAAACGAACCCATTGAATAAGTGATGATATATATACTTTGTTAAATATATTATTACTTTCCTTTAATTCAAATTATCAACTAAAATAATTATAATTTTATAATAGTGGGATGATTTTTTTGGATTGTAAATAAAAAAAAACATTAAAAATCTTCGCACTTCTAGAATAAAAATTATATAATTTTCCCCACCATGCCATATCCCTGCATCAATCATATTAGTGATCAAATAATTATTTTTGAAACTCTCTTGCAGGCACCTACCCACAAAAAAGAATAGAAATTCTTGGAGGTTGGACAAAGAAATAAACAAATCCCTCCTAAAGCTCATTGAGAAGAGGATTCAAGAATATACAAATATTCATATTATATCACACGAGTGCCCAATTGATTTATTAGAGGTGATGATCAAAGCTTTAAGAAAAGAGGGAAACAAATATATTAATATTTCGGATATTGTCGAAGAGTGCAAGGCTTTCTTTTTTGCTGGAAAGCACACGACTTCGATATTGATGACGTGGACGGCCATTCTTCTTTCCATGCATCCTACGTGGCAAGATAGGGCTCGAGAAGAGGTTATTAGGGTTTGTGGGGCCAAAGGCCACGTGGCATGCAAAGATGACGTGGCAAGACTAAAAGTGGTAAAATTTCGTATAGTAACTAGCTAGTCCCATGCTATTATTATGAATATCATTTTTGTTGTTAGTTTTAATAAAACTCTTCTACTTGTAAATAGATGAATTTTGGTATGTATACGTATATTACTTTTTTAAGATGCCTTGGTGAAATTGCATGGTTTATTTCTAAAAAGCTAGAAAAGCAATTATCGGAAAATTCTCTCAGAATTAGGAAACTCGTTCATTACGAGATCCATTGTCAATATGAAAACTATTTACTCCAGAAACAGTATCCGGAATTTGCTTCTGAAAATTTTCGATACTAGATTATATTTATTCATTTTTTTTGTAATACTTGTTTTATTTTATTTTCACTAGAAATATGTTTCTTAAAATGTATGGCGACTTTCTAAGAACACATTCTTTCTTACAATAGTTTACTAACTTTCCATTAAAATAACTATAATGATTTGGTTGTATATATATAATATCATCGCTTCTCTCTCGTTCTCTGTTTTATATATATATCTTCAATGCCAAAGTTCCAACCTTTTTTTGTTCTCCTACCTCACCCATCTCAAATTTTAAAGCCGGTGACAATGGGAAAAAATTTATAGTTTCGTATGGCACTAGCTCTTCCAAATTTAAATTTAATCTAATTTTTTGGAACATAATTATTATTTTCAAATTCTTCGCATTCGCAGCTAGGGATGAACATCAACGAAACGCTCCGTCTCTACCCACCAGTTGTCGCCTTGATCCGACGGCCCACAGTTGATCTCAAGTTGGGAGGCTTCGAAATTCCTCGTGGGACCGAGCTCCTAATTCCAATCATAGCCGTCCATCATGATCGTGCGTTATGGGGCCAAGACGCAGATGAGTTCAACCCAGCCCGGTTCGCCAATGGTGTTGGCCAAGCTGGAAAGCATCCACTGGCCCATATGCCCTTTGGGCTCGGCACCCGTTATTGCATTGGACAAAACCTAGCAATTTTGCAAACGAAATTGGTGATGGCAATTATGTTACAACAATTCAAGTTCGAGATATCGCCAAGCTATGAGCACGCTCCGACTCTAAATTTTCTTCTCCTCCCGCAATACGGGGCACCCATTGTTTTCCAAAAGTTGTAGGCCCGAAATACGGCTAATTTAGTAGTATAATTTTCGCCAAAAAGTTGTACTTGGTTTAATGAAAATTTAAATTGAACAAGCGATTGAAAACAAGAAATCGACATTGAAAACGTTTTTCTATAAGAGTGTCTATTTAATATTAAAGCCGAAAACAAAAAATGCAATGTGGGCCTGAATTGATTCATCTTTTATTTAGACCAACAAAGTTTCCTTTGTTTGCATATTTGGGCTAGTTGGGCTAAGTATTCATTATTTTTTTCTCTCTCTTAAAATAAAAAGTGAAATACAAATAAAACATTAAAATGTCAAATTGTTAATCCAAACGCAACGATCTAATGACGTGAAAATAATAATTATGTAATTCATCGTTTTCATGGATTTCGTTTCTAAATTAGAGGAAGATTGTTCATCCACGAGATTATGAGGATGGATTATTTTATTTGGAAGAGGGGCAAAAGTTGCATAAAAGAGAAATTAGACTCAGGCGATGTGGGACGATGATTATCCTTCAGGTGTTGTGTTAGTTCGCCAAATGTTTAAGCTAGGGGTGGCAACGAGCATAGTATTAATTATACTCAAATTCGACTCGACTCAAATTAGCATTACTCGAGCTTGAGCTCTACTCAAGTTTAAGTCTAACATGGATTCGAACTGGACTCGGCTGGAAATTTATTTTTCTTTAAATTGATAAATAAATGTATTTAATTACATATATTTATATGTATATATTAATATAAATATAAATATATTTGTATATATATGCTACGCGAGCCCAAACGAGTTAAGTATCTTAATACTGGAGCTCTAATTATGTATTAAAACCTATTCAAACTCGACTCGTTTAGTACTCAAACAATTCTCAAATCAAGTTCCACTCGTTAAAAGCTTGACCAGCATTCATCCGAGTTCCAGCTCTTCAAGTCCTCGTGGTCACTCATTGATGTATATCCAACACAACTGGAAGCATTAATAACTAATAATTAAAACTAATTTTCCACTAAATGAATTATAAATGGGTATCTTTTCAAGCTAATGGTGTCATAATTCTAAATGACAGAAACATAATTTTGCATATAAATTATAAAATTATTCATATAATATTTTATTGCTAGATTTTATTTTTGCAGCCCAAGAATACTATCTCACCATTTGAGCCCTCATTCCCCAACTTATAACTTATATGTTGCAACTTCCAATTTTTTTGATTTTGTTACTCAATTTTTAAGTTCGACTTATTTATTTGTTTAAAAATATGTATGAAAGTTTCAAATATTTGAATATATTGGTGTCCATATTTTTGTGCAGAAATGACTCGAAATGATAGTAAACCAAACAAGCCCAATATATGTTGCAAATGTAACTATGGTCCAAAATATAATTTTAAGTTCAAATCATTTAGTTAATTTCTATATAGGTTGAATGGTATGCATGTATCTTTCTTGTTAACACGCACTCAAACTTTCTTTCCCCAATTCTCCATTTCCCATTTGATTTCTAAACTGGCCAAATCATTACCTGAATCCCACAGAGAGAGGAGGAGGGAGAGAGAGAGAGAGAGAGAGAGAGGCTGAAAACCCTAGTTTGATCGAGCATCATGTGGGGAAGACGACTCCATTCCCAGCTCCGATTCCTCGCCGCATCCCGATCCGCTCCGCCGCCGCATATCGCCGTCGTCTCTCGCAACTTCGCCTCCGGTAACTTTTAGTTTTACCCATTGGATGATCTTGATTGATGAATATAAAGTGTCTGTTTACATACATAAGCAATTATTATTGTGATCTGTGTATTTTTTTTTTTTTTTTTGAATCACGTGTATTTATTAAAATAGAAAAATACCGTTGTGTGATATGGACGGGTTTAATACAATCTTTTAAAAAATACTCCCAAAATGGGGCATAAAATGTTATTAATTTTTCTAAATATATATAAATTTTTTCTTTTTTTTTTTCCAGAAGTTTACAGCAGGAAACGGATGAAAAGGGTGAATGTACACGTATTTTACAAAATGTATACAATATATGAGAATTTTTCAGTAGTTTCCATATCTATTTGGAAAATGGAAGTTTTTTCCAATTATATTTACTACTGTATATTAAACGGCAATTATTCGAGTAGTGTCTACTTGGTACTAACTATGGGATTATGTATATGTATATGTGTAGCTGAAAGTGTTGTAACAAAGAAGAGGGTTGAGGATGTAATGCTTATAGCTACTGGGCACGAGCGTGAGGAGCTCGAGGCTGAACGTCAAGTGAGTTTCTACTTTTTATGCTTTTATTAGTAAAATTGCTATGATTTGATTTTTATTTGGTTATTGGGTTATAAATGCTAAGTTGTGGATTTTTGTTTGAGCTAGGGGCAGAAGATACTGGATATCAACTTCCCTCAGGGTCCTTTCGGTACTAAGGTTGGTTTTTTGTTTGGATTATTATTAATATTGATACAATTGCTTTAGTTCATAGAAATTGTCATTTGGTAGAAAACTTGTTTGCATTCGTTGTATTGATTCTATTTTGAATTATCATTACCCAACTAATGCTAAAGTTTCTTTGAATATTTGACGTCAATTGTGAATAGGCACTCGTAGGTCTTTTGTCTTGGATTTTTGTATCAATATGTCAAGGGGTCAGTAGAGTCGATTGAGAGTCATGTGGTAGCTTTCTGTGCTTCTTTGTTTCATTGGACGACGTGAATCTAGTTAACTTCATGCTTATTAGAAATGGTCTTTAGAGAGTACTTTAGGGGTGCGAGATTGGGTGGGTCAGAGCAAGGGAAAGATTTGAGTACACCCAAATAGACTCTCAAATTGAGAGTAGTTGATTTATTATTCCAGGGAGATGATAAGCCCACCATATGTACAGAGGCACATCGACATGTGTATACCAGTGGTTGAATAATGGGCATCGCTTATTATGTACATCCCTAATTGTAGGAAAAGAACTACTATGCTCTCACTTTTAAACTCTTTTCTTGTTTTCGTTTGCCTGTAGAAAGTACCTGCTATTATCAAGTCCTACTATGACAAAAGAATTGTTGGATGCCCTGGAGGTGAAGGGGGTAAGTTTTGCACTCCCAATCAAATATTTTTCTGGTTTTCTTGTCCTCTCTCTAGTTTATTACTCGTGCCAAATATAGACCTTTTATTCTGATCTCTTTTTCATTTTTTAATCAACAGAGGATGAACATGATGTTGTATGGTTTTGGCTAGAGAAGGGCAAACCACATGAATGTCCAGTTTGCACCCAGTACTTCGCGGTCGGTACAGTGTAATCCTTGACTCTTTTAGGCTTCCTATCTATTATTCTACTACACTCTTTTCTATACATATATTCTTTTACACCAACCAGGAGATTTGATTGATGGATTAGATCATAAGTTTCAACTCCAAAGCAAAACATCTGGTTGGATAATCCCAAGTGTGCTTTCATATTTGTGTGTTGTGTATGAGTACTCTAGTTGGTTGTTCTGTTGATCTTTATGTATTTTGTGCTTCTGTTTGTAAATTTCAGTTGGAAGTGGTTGGTCCAGGAGGCCCTCCCGATGGACATGGTGATGTTGAGCATCACTAATTGCGACTATAGGGTCTGTGAGAATAAAATCGAGTACGGCATTACAGACAGATTTTAGTAAATTCTGCAGCTTCGGGAAGCTATTCTTTTGTTTTCGTTTGGGCGTTTCTCCGACCCTGTATTTGTTATCTTCATGACATTGAGTGTGTTATCAATTTTTGCTCCATCGGATATTAGGTTGGGAAGGTCATACATTAGAACTTTGTGTTCTCTCAATTCTCATCAATTCAAAACGAATAAGTGATGATCTCAATCACATTCTTTTGTATCAGCATACTTGAATTCCCTGATCGAAGCACCAACTCTTTGGAAGTTTTCTTTCTAATATTCCTTTGGATACGATGTGCCCGAAATGACAAAAAAGTGAACCGTTATTTTTCTCCCATGGGGAGAACACAGACGTGGCACCTAGGCCTTACTAAAGAACACAAGATCGAGGCTTGGGATATCACATTGATGGTATAACCGTGAAGATCGCAATGATGACAAAAAAATACGGTATGATAAAAGAATGTTGTTTAATATGGGTGGATTTGATACGATTTTGATTTAAAAGCATGTTTTGAAATTTTGGTATGGTAAGTAATTTAGTTACGAAGTTCCTAAGCATGTATTATTTTCGTATTTAATTTTTTTTCTGGGTAGTTTGAAATGAAAAAACAGCTCAAAGACGTGAATTATATGGGTATTATATGAAAATTTTCAAACATGCAAGTATTTTTAATTATGTTCCATATCAATTTAGAAGACGGGGATTTTCAATTATATGCATGTATGAATATTAAACGGTAATAATTAAAGTATTTAGTAACTAGGATGATGATTCGTCAAGCGACACATTTGGCTACGGTAATTATGTTCTGCTGTATAGACTCGCTCTTAGTCGCATAGCTTATGATGTTATCTTTTTTTTTTTATGAACAACTTATGATGTCATCCAATCATACTTAATTAAAGGCTTTGTAGAACAATAGATTTATATTAGCGTTTAGAAGAGAGAACACTTAATAACACGCCATAACAAATGATGATTATTGTAGTACTAAGTGCTGAGGCAATGCAACAGCCACTCTTACTTGCGATCGAGACAACCATGTGGTGTTCGGCCAAGTTCAAATTTCCTAACATCAATACAAGTAGTATCACTGTGAGATATATTATGGCAAGAGAAACGTAATATAATATACACATTCACAAAAATATTTTCAAATTTTTTATTTTTAAATTCTATATGGGTGGTCTAAAAATTATTTCTCAATGGGAAGAGGAAAAGGAAATCCTACGTGTTGGATTGCCCGTGTGTCCGGGAGACAAATTCTATTATATTTTTTAGTGTTAGATATCCACGGTCCAGTTCGGTCAGCTTGTCTAGGGAGGGACCTGGTGACCGTAATATTGCGGCCCATGATTATAAAATGTTTGATCTTAATTTTATCAATACTATACTGACAACTTTTTTAATGTATTAATAAAATTCTAAACAGGGATGACAATTTAATTTAATCCAAACTAAACCAAAAAATAATTAACCTAATTCAATTCTAAATCAAAATATCTTCCAACTCAAATCAAACCCAATTCAAAATATTTGCAATCTATTCCAAGCCCAAATCAAACCATTAAACAAACCAACTCA
>MKEJ01096706.1:0-10015 GCA_001753735.1 Embelia ribes | reverse complement strand
TGCAAATCTTATCAACACATTTGTACCAATTAGACTCAAGAGCCGTGTAATCCACCCATGATATAATATCAATTCGGTTTGTAACCCGTAGAGTCTTTTGAGATGGCCCGCAGGCTCATCTTCGGGAAAATATAGACTCATGAGAGTTTGTCGAAGTGGCCCGTAGGCTTGTACTCGGGATATCGTCGACTCCTGAAAGTCTAGTGAGGTGGCTCATAGACTCATCCTCAGGGTTTAGAACCAAGTGATGCATCCTAAATATTTTAGGTGGCCCATAGACTCATCCTTGGGGTTTAGAACCAAGTGATGCATCCTAAATATTTTACTGAGCCCATGGGTCTGATTGACACATCTGTAAGAATGACACATAGAAAGAAATTGTTGTACCCTGGATGTTTTATTTGTGCACGTAGGTCTTATCAATACATCTATTCAAGGATGAGTGTATGCATAAACGTGCATAAATATGTGTACAACCGTGTACAATAAATAATAGAAAAGAAAGAAATTCCCTTTTATGATGCCGCTTTTGTCCTTTGTTCGGACATTTGGTGGGAAAATTTACATTGTATTGCTCCCCAATACATTTTTGTTTAGGTCTCTGCACTAATTTGCTTATATATTTTTTTTAAAACAAAATATTCGATTTTTTGTTTGTCTTTCCGAGTGTAACCCATACTGCTATCCCAACTATTTCAAATTAGCTAAAAAGGTAGTTTAGAGTAGTTATTTTTGCTCCCCATATGCTTTTACTTGGGATTGGGCAATACATTTGTGGCAATTGGTCCTTAGACAATTTTAGGCCTTGATTGGTCTTTGCTTCGAATGGTTGGTTATTGGGTGGAACTCACATATCGGATAGCTTAATGGAAAGTAGGCTAACGATAAGGTCAACTTTGATGGATTGAATCTCACCTCAGCGAAAGTTTAGCTGGAGTATAGGTTGGGGCAGAGAAAAGCACGGCGATAGACAGCTCGGACTCTGGCCTCAGGCTCTGTCTTCGGGATTGGCTTTTGGCTCTGGCTTTGGGGCTTTAGCTTAGAACTCTATCAATGGCTTCGACACTGACTTCGGCTTGGAGGTTGGGCTCTGGCTTCGGAGTTCTGGCCTTAGGTTCTAGCACTGGCTTCGACACTAACTTCGGCTTGGAGGTCAGGCTTTGGCTTCGGCTTTGAGGTCGGTTTGGGACCTTAGGACCTCGGATCTGACCTTGGTTCAGACTTGAATACCTCAGTTGGCTCGGCTGCTGCTTCGAAAACTGGATCAGTAACCTCAAGCTTGACAACCTCGGGTGCTAGGCTCTAGAGATGGCCTCAAGCATTGGGCTTGAGAGCTAACCTCAAGCACGAGGCTTGGGAGCTGGTCTGGAGGCTACCTCGGGTCTTGGCTTCGGGTGATAGGCAAATCTCAACTTTTTGGCTTAAATGACGGATCCTCGAAATTCTGAGTTCGAACCTTAGATTGCCCTAGGCTTGAGCTGTATTTGGGCCGAGATTGGTCACACCCCCTCGGAGGGTCAGATTCGAGACTTGAAGGTCAGCCTGGACGGTGGTTGATAGGCTGTGATGGGTGTCGGACCTTGGTAGTAGCTTAGAATTTGGTTATGATGGATGAGGTTCGGGTCCTTGGTTCGGACCTTGAATTTGACCTTGGTTTTAAACATCGGAACCTTGAGACCTCAATTTTAGATGTTGGTTCTGGACCTCGGAAACTCTGATTTGGACCTCNNTTTGGGACCTTGAGACCTCGGAAGGACTTGGGGTTGTCCTCGATTCTAACCTTGGCTCGGGACCTCGAGATCTCAGATTTGACCATAGTTCAGACCTCTATTTTGACCTTGGATTTCTGATCTAGGAGAAGAAAAGGATGGTTGGTTTGACCTTAGTGGCGGCTTATCGAGCTCAGTTGGCTTCGGCCGCTACTGGAGATTGACCGGAGGATAAGACTTGGACAACGATGATGCTTAAGTAGAAGAGGATGAGAATATGAGGGAAGAAGCGGTTTAGACTTTAGTCGGGGGAGTGTTTTGGGCATCTAGCTCTAAACCTCAGGCCGGGCAAGGCTCGGACCTCAAGCTCTGACCAGGTCTTTGGACCTTGAACTTTGGGAACTCGGACATCGGTTTTGGATCTCGGCTTTGGACCTCGGGGCACTGGTTCGGACTCTGCAACCTCGGGACCTCGGCTTGGGACCTCGGAGCTGATGGCGATGGCCTTGGGTGATGACTTCGTTCGGAGTTAGATCAGGTAGAGGAGGATGACAATCAGAGGTGTTATTTTTTTTTTTAAAGTTCAAATGAAGAAAGTAAAGTTACGAGTTTGGTTGTGTCAAAATATAAGGGTGATGTTGAAATGTGATGATGATAACGAGACATGTGGATCAACCCATAAAATGTAATGATTTCTCACAGACGACACCAACTGATAGAGTTCGGGGTTTTTTTAATTATATGAAAATATTGGAAATAAATCAAATACAATTTTCGGGATGAATCACCAAAAATAGCTTGCATCTGACTTTCGAAATTTATCTCTAGACACACAAAGCATCCACTATGTTAAATGCTCCACGACCAGGGGTTGCTCGGTGGTGGGCCCTCCGACTTTCCATATCAGCCCACTATGCAATATGAATATCAAATGGATATGTAAAATCTGTATGAAAATAGTTAGAGAGAGAGTGAAGTTTTTTACCATCCCCAATACCCCCTTATCATAGGATATTTATAGGGGAATTTAGTCTTAGAGAGCAAGCCAAGGAATATGCTAGGAAGATTCATTTTTTGCATTTATTTTCCATTTAATCCTTATTGTTTTGGCTTCATTGCTATTTAACCTACTTGATTATGTGATGCACATAAATGTACTCATCAATTTCTCCCCAACTCTTGTGGTCTATCATTTGATAGTGCGGAAGAGTAATCAATGTGTCCTGAAAATCAAAGATAATAAAAGTGGTATAAGTACTTAAAATATGATCTTAAATTCAATCAAACTAAATTATTTTTTTCCAAATAATGTATAAGAGATTCTTGTGATTGCAAATCTCATTAACACATTAGTGTCAATTAGACTTAAGAGCCATTAATCTACCCAAGATGTAACATTAGTTTGGTTTGTACTCTAAAGAGCCGTCTGAGGTGGACCGTAGGCTCATCCTCTGGAAAATATTGACTCATTAGAGTCTACCAAGGTAGTTTATAGACTTATCCTTAGGATGGTGTCTAATTTTAAGAGTCTAGTGAGGTAGCCCGTAGGTTCGTCTTCTAGGTATAGAACCAAGTGATGCATCCTAAATTTTTTATTGCACCCATAAGTTTGACTGGTATATCTGTGAGGATGAGACAAAGAAAAAATATTGTACTCTAGATGTTTTATTTGTGCCCATAGGTTTTATTGATACATCTACTTTAGGACAAGTGTATACATGAATATGCATAAATATGTGTACAATTATGTACAATAAATAATATAAAGAAAAATAATTCCCTATTATGATGCCGCTTTTGTCATTTGTTCAAGTATTTGGCGCAAAAATTTGAATTATATTGCTCCCCAGTACATTTTTGTTTAGGTTTCGGCACCAATTTGCATTTATTTTTTGAAACAAAATATTCGGATTTTTTTTTTGTGTTCCTAAGTGTACCCTATACTGTTCCCCAACTACCCCGAACTAGCTAAAAAGTTGGTTTAGAGTAGTTATTTTTGCTCCCACTGCTACTTTTTCTTTAGGCTGGGCATTATGTGTATGTTCTGGTTTTGTTCTCTTGTTTCAATGCTCTATTTCTCTCTCTGATTTATGTTGTTGTTTATGCTTCTGATAACCCTCCATTTGACAAGCTCCAGGCTATAACAAGATCCGTCTCTGACCTCAAGGGTGTTGGCTTTTGAGCGCTATCCTAAGGGCTTTGACTTCGGGGCTCTATCTTTGAGACCTCGGGCTTTGGGCACAGACCTCAAGACCTCAGATCTAACCTTGGTTCAGGCCTTGGCTCGAGGCCTTGGTTCGGACTTCGGGATTGGGCTTTGGCTTCGAGGATTGGTTCATGCATTGCCTTTGGATGGCTTCGGGGCTCGGCAATTGTCTGTGGGAGTTGGATTTGGGGCTGGCCTCTGACTTTGGACTCGAAACCTGGCCTCGGGCGCAAGGCTCGGGAGCTGGCCTTGGGTACGGGGCTGGGAGTTGGCCTTGGGGCGCGGGGCTCAAGAGCTGGCATCGGTTCTGATCTTAGTTCAGATGTCATCTTCTCAGGGAAAATCTCGACTTTTTGGTTTAAATGAAGGATCATCAGAATTCTGAGCTCTGGCCTTAGATAGCCCTAGGCTTGAGCTGTCTTTAGGCATAGATTGGTCTCACCCCCTCAGAGGGTCAGATTCAAGACTTGAAGGTCAGCCTCAATGATGGTTGATAGGCTGTGATGGCTTTCGAACCTCTGTAGTAGCTTAGAGTTCGGTTGTAATGGATAAGATTCGGGTCCTTGGTTCAGTCCTCGAATTTGACCTCGGTTTTGGACATCGGAGCCTTGAGACCTTAGTTTTAGACCTTGGTTCTAGACCTCAGAAACTCCGATCTGGACCTCGGTTTTGAACCTTGGGACTAGCCTTCGGCTTGGGACTAGTTTCGACTTGGGACCTCGGCCACTTAGGGCTGATCTTGGCGATGGGTTTGGGACCTTGAGACCTAAGAAAGACTTAGGGTTGTCCTCGATTCTGACTTCAATTTGGGATCTTGAGACCTCGGATCTGACCATGGTTCAGACCTTGATTTTGACCTCAGATATTTGATTTAGGGGAAGAAAAGGATCGTTGGTTTTACCTTAGTGGTAGCTCATTGAGCTTAGTTGGGTTCAACCGTTGCTTGAGATTGACCGGAGGATAAGGCTTGGACAACGATGATGCTCGGACAGAAAAGGATGAGAATCAGAGAGAAGAAGTTGTTTAGACTTCAACCAGGGGAGGGTTCTCTGGACCTTGAAACCTTAGGCTCTGACCTCGGTTCTAAACCTCGAGACTGGCTTTCAGCTCGGGACCTTAGCACTGGCCTTGGCTCGAGACCTTAGCCAGACCTCGACTACGCATGGCTAAATCCTGAGGATAGAGGCAGCCAACCTTGGGTTCTTACTTTGGACTAGGGGGCTCGGGACTTTGACCTCTGATAGAGATGGGTCTAGACAATGGAGGCATGTGGGTGAAGGCTCTGATAGTAACAGGCTTTTGATGAAAGTGATGACTACCCTTTTTTTTTAAAAGTGATTTGGCATTTTTTCTTTGGATGAGATATTTTTTTTAATGATCGTTGAAAATGGGAAAAGTAAAGTGGCAGTCTGAGATGTGAAATATGAGGGTGATTTTGAAATATGATGATTATAAGGAGATATGTGGATCAAACTATAAAATGTAATGATTTCCCACAGATGACGCCAATTGATAAAGCTCAGGGATTTTTTTATTATATGAAAATATTGAGAATAAACTAAATACAATTTTTGAGTTGAATTACCAAAAACATAGCTTGGATCTGACTTTCAAAATCTATCTCTGCACCTACAAAGCACCTATTTTGTTAAAGGCTCCATGACCTGGGGTTGCCTGGACGTAGATCTTTCGACGCTTAACATCAGCTCTCTATGCAATATGGATATCGAATAGATATGTAAAATATGTATGAAAATAGTCTAGAGAGAGAGTAGAGTTTTTTACCTATCTCCATTTCCCCCTTACCATAGAGTATTTATTGGGGAATTTAGTCTTGGATAGCAAGTTAATGAATATGCTATAAAGATTCCCTTTTTGCCTTTATTTTTTATTTAACCCTTGTTGTTTTGGCTGTATTGTTATTTAACCCACTTAATTATGAGGTGTGCATAAATGTATTTGTCACCAATATTATTATAGAGCATATGACATGGTATAAATATGTTTATGACATCATTATTATCGTCGTTATTGTAGCATGAGTATATTCAGAATATTTGTAAACTTTTTATGCTTATTTTGTAGAAAAATCTTGTTGTAAAACTCGGGGAGTATTAAGTGATTTTAAAGTATGCTTATCGGAGATAAATACATACCCTTCGTGGATTTTAAAAGTATGCTTAGTAAGGAATAAAAACATACAAATCATGGAATTGAAAAGCATGAATATCATGAAAATGTGGTCTCATTTTTATATCATTACCATGGTAGAGTTTGAGTCATTTTATATTATTCTTCGGGACGTTACTATCAATTTTTACCAAGTAAAACTATTCGTAGATTTTAATCCTTTGGGGAGCAGGATAAGCTTGGGGACATACACCCCCACCGTGAAGCAGGGAAACTTACGCAGAAAGAGAATTTTTACCACTCTATGTATTACTGCATCTTAAAGTCGGGCCTATGATTCATTTCGTACATAATGCATCGATTGTATGTGAGACACGCAGGTAACCTCAAAACCTTTGTAGAGATACTAATCTCACCTTTAACTTGAGTTGTAGTTGGAGTTTGTAGTCTAGTTATTTGAGCATTCGCTGTTAATATGTACTTACTTTTCATTTCATAAGAATGTACATATCTTATTTATGTAAGCATGTGCATACATTAGATAGCGCATAATCTCATATTTACGTTATTAATTGCCATCTAACCATATTTCTTATTCATATATTATCAATCAATCTATTTTTCAAGTACAGAGG
Organism: Embelia ribes; assembly: GCA_001753735.1. Lineage (NCBI taxonomy): Eukaryota > Viridiplantae > Streptophyta > Magnoliopsida > Ericales > Primulaceae > Embelia > Embelia ribes. The sequence continues at coordinate 3,335 of MKEJ01096706.1, read as the reverse complement.
CGAGTTTGGACCATGCACTTTAGGCATGGACATACTATGTGGATTATGCTATATTTTGTTGTTATGGCCTCATTCACAACTTGGTTATTTTGTTTATTTGAGGTCGTAGATGGCTAGAATAGGTACTTATTCTTTTGTCAGGCTTGTAGCTTGAATTGTATATTGTAAACTTTGATGTTTACTAGTTGCTGTTATATATTTATGTAATAAGGATGGGGATTGTTGTAATTCAGGTTTTGTTGTTTATGTTGGGCTCGTGGGATTGTGACACAGTTATCTTGTATCTATTTTATATTTATCTTATTAGTTGAAATTATGGTTCCTTGTTACTTTATTATTCTATTTCATCTCACATCCTGAGTTTATGGGGATTATACAGAGCTTGATAGATATGCAAGACATATTCATGGATGGGCACACTTCAAATTTCAAATTTAATACAAGTATTCCTTACAAACTCTCTTCCTCTATTTCTCTATTGCGTAACAAGATATCTTAGATTTAAAATACGGATAAAATAAAAATTAGCAAAATTGACGTGAACATCAACTGATGAACAAGAATATATACAATGCCAGCATCAGTAACTCAATGAGTTATAATTTCTGCAAGTGTTAAAAATCTTCGTCTATGCCAAAACTCCAAAATAATAATAATAGTTATAATTATAATTATAATAATAAATAAATAAATAAAATAAAAATAAAAGTTAAAGATTAATAAGAATCATGTCCTTGCTGGTGCTGAACTCCGCTCCGTTCCGATCAATGTTCCAACTCTCTCTCCTTTGATGGCTTTGGCAATGTTACCTGGATTGTTGGGATTGAATGCCACCATCCTATGTATCAGAAACAAGAGATGTAGTCACTTTTTTAACCAAATTCAAGAGACGACACTTTAGTTTTGAAGCATACATACAAGACCCGACTTGTTTCAACTTTGCTACTGAGCACACCCTGCTCTGGCACTTTAGTTTGCTATCACCTACTTAGCATACATATGCACTTTAATTAAGCGTAATGGTCACACGCGTATACAAGAGACCCAATATACACATGTAGAACTCATATTCAATTAAAAGGTTAGCAATATAGGTGAGCTCATTAATGTATATTTAGTTTTCTGTTGATTTGCTCCTAGGCGATGTGGATATTACACAAACCCAACATTCTACTCATTGTGTTTCACAATAATTGTGATTAAAAGTTAATGCACAAGAATTAAGGAGATTATTAAATATTCTCTACTTTAGCAAAAAATAAGTACATTTCACTTAAATACCATTTACTAAAGGTTTGACTTGTATTAAGTGGTTGAAATTTTAATTGAGATAAGATGGGCGAAAATGAAAAACAATAATGAATGTATTATTGATTTTCTAAAGCGACAATTAAAAGGCACAAGGAACATGTTTTAAAACAAAACGGAGTATAACTTTGGCCTTTATTTTTCGTATACAATGTAAATGGAAATAACAATTTCAATGGAAGTGTTGTCCAAATTAATTTGACATTTCTATCGCAGGTTTCCACTTGGCTTTCCCCTCTTTTTCTTTGAGATGAGGTTTTCACAAGAAAATAGTAGAAGGCGTTACAGTTGTAACTAGGCGTGGAACTGGAAGCATATGCTGGCTATGGCAAAAAACTAACAAGATTCAATACAGTAGTATGCAGTAGAATGTGAAGTATTCAAGCATAGAGCTCAGCCATAAGATAAGAGAAAATACACAGCCATGCCCAGAAAATTGTTTTCTTGGCACAATGTAATGGCAATCATATCCATCAAAAGATCCCTTGACAGCACATCTTGATAAGTTGGGTTATCCAGAACAGTTGTATATGGATTCTTCTTGTGGTTTCATCATAGACGCCATCAACATTTGTAGCATTCAGAACTGCTTCTGCATTAACGGAAAACCAGAAAAAAAAAAAGTTATACTAGTCCAAAAACTGCGAATAGATGGAAAAACTAAATCATTGTTTACCTAGGTCCAGCTTATAATCAAAGAAGTTAGCCTTGTGGAAGTCAGTTATAAGGTGATATTAATATGCTGAGTGCCACTGAGAGCATTGGAAGACAACAGAAATTAACTAAAAAACTATGTTTTCTATCTTACTAGATGTTTGCATTATTTTTCCAAAAGTTAATTGCTTGTAAGCTATGGCACCAAAAGGACAGTACCAAATCACAAGTTTATAATAAAAATTCTACACATGCCGCAGTCAAGCCCTGAACTCCATATTTCCCCACATATAAAAGTTTTATGATACCTAGGTAGGTGATAGCAAACTAGATAAAACAAGACACACTCTCAGCACAACAAAGGGCTGCACCAGTATCTGTCGTAAAGATGGGATTCCAATTCCAGCAGCAAAAATAACGAAACGACTTTTCTCTAAATGATTCACAGCCCTCCTTCTTATACAAGGCTCGGTGTCACATTCTGGAAACTTAGAGAAATTTACAGAAATTTTTTCTCATTTTAATAATATTATATAACACGATATAATATTATTGTTATGTATTATGATGTGATATAGCATGTAGTATGTGGTTCAACCTGTCCGATCATGTTGCAGGGATCAAGGGGAAGCCGTCCCTTGCGGGGTGTAGGCTAACACCTTGGTAGAAAATTTAAATAATGTGTAGTGCGTAGATTCGTGGAGCGGATATAGCATCGGTTAGCGTAGAAATGGAGTTGCGGTAGGAATTTGTCGGTGGATGTGTTAAGATGCGTGATCGAGTTTCAGGCACTCAAATGCCATTCCGAAAATTGTTTGACACTTCCATTAGTGTCTATAAGTGATTCTGAGAATTTTTAGAAATTTTTGGCCCTAGGTGTTTGGACCTAAAATTCCAGTGGCTCCGATCAATCCAACTGCTTTTGGAACGATCTAACTTGTCAAATCGATCGATCTAAGTGCTATTGGATCAATCTAACTATTTTGACTGACTTAAATTGCGTGGACCAAATATTGTCTTCTTCATTTCTTTTTCTACATTTCCGAAATTGTAATGAGAGAAGGAGGTGGTGACTTAATTTTTCACACCTTTGAGCTCCGATTTTATCTAGCTTCATTGCTCGGATCCACGTAAAAAATGGATGTTCTTCGTCCTTGAGATGAGGAGATTGTTTCTATGTAAGTCATTCTTTCATCCATTTCGTTTGAATTGTCTCGATTTTCATGCATCTTTTGTACGTGAAACTTTATTGGATATTCTTGTTCATGACGATTAAGCCATTTTATAAAAATGACTAAGAAACTTTATTGGATTTCATTCCTCGATTTATATTACCATAACGACTAAGCCTCTTGTTGGGTTCCATGGTTACA
>MKEJ01096701.1:0-14805 GCA_001753735.1 Embelia ribes | reverse complement strand
TACAAAATCCATATACCCTTTTACAAGCAGATATGGGGTGATGAACCATAGGCACACCAGCAAGAGGGAACAGAGGCTTCGGGGTATTAAACGAAACCGGCCTAAATTGAGTACCTAAACACATGACAAAATAAGGAATCAAAAAACAAAGAAAATTAGAATATTAGGAAAATAAAGTAAAATTGAGAGCCACAAAATGAAAATGATTGAATTTTGGGAATATACCTTTGGTGGGGCCACCGACCATGATAACAGCAACCACCTTCTCCTCTGAGCTTCCCATTCAATCAAACCCTAGATCTCTCTCTCTCTATATATATTTGTAATTATATAACGATTCCTCAAATTGTTGAAGAAAGATAACAGCTTTCGAATTGGGTTGGATTCTGATTGTGAATTGGGGGTTCAGAGAGAGAGAGAGAGATGAATACGAGTGCGGAGGAGATGGAGTTGATAAGGAGGCACCACAATCACAATCCGGCGGGGAATCAGTGCACCTCTGCTCTCATCAAGCACATCAAGGCCCCTCCCCATCTAGTAATTTACCCTTTTACACCTCTACGATATGTATGTATATATATGTGTGTGTTTTGATTCTTTGGACTTTTGGGTATTGATTGATGATTGAATCTTTGCCAAGATCGACAGATGGGTGAATTTTTTTATGATACAGTGTTTGATTAGTGTATATATGTGTGTGTATATGTTTAGTCTTTGCCAAGATCAAATGATATTTTAATCTTCTTTGGGTTCGATGTTTTGATTTTTAATTGAGACCTTTGGAAAGTCATTTCTATCATAAAAATCAATATTTTTAAAATTTTAAGCGCAGATCTTTCTGTACAGTTTCTTAAAATTGTTGGAATAATTGTATATTTACAATCATGGATAGTGCCTAAAAGAAACAAAAAAAAAAAAAAAAATGGGGTGCTAAAAGTTATAGTTGTATTATAGTTTTATATTTTTGGTCAGAAATTTTGATATTTTCATGGAGAAATGGTTAGAAATTTGCTACAGCAGTTCTTTTGTTGCCGAACATCTCTGGTCCAAGATTTCCCAAAATTAAACAAGAGAAATCTTTCCCTAAGGTGGACCGGGGAGAATACTAGTATATTTATAATTGCTTTTCGCTTGTCAGAATTTCCTTTTTGATGAGATTGGATTTGTTTATGGAAATTTGTCGAAACCCAGAATTGGTACTGAACAATGATTTATATATATATATATATATATTAAAAATAAAAATAATAAATGGTACCAATTTTTATGCGGTTAGATCCTATTTGTTGATCTTTTTCTTAAAAACAGAGTCAACAAAAATGACATTGCCAGGCCCATATACGAGTTGGTAGACTTTTGGTACATCCTTATCAGTACGTGAATATTTTTCCATTGGGATCTGTAATGGTTTCTTTGATTTCACTGATCTTCTTGTGTAAGTTCATTAATATTTGTATCATTTCCTGATTAGTTACAACCTGTTGTTGTTTGCTTTGTTTTTAATTATTTTTTAGCTGAGTTAATTTACCAGAAGACCCCCTTTTGATTACTGAGATATGAGGGAGAAATTAGAAGAGGTTGGGATTTTATTTTTGAAATTGCTTTCCTTAAAGGAGATTATACCCTTTTTTTATCTTGTTGGATTGCAAAATCATTTTCCTTCTTTTAAAAATGGTTTAATTTTTTGTTAAGAAGTTATATTTACTCCTCTTGTCATTGTTTTGGTAGGTTCACTCTTCTTCTGGTAGGTCTATCTGGAAGAAAACATATCATTTTTGATATATCTGTTGGTTGAGAATTAAAAGGGTTGTAATATACTTTTCTTCACATGGAAATCTTGAAAAAGAAATGTATACTTTAGGCAGTTATTGTGAAGTGGATGAGAAGTTTTTTTTACACAAATGAATTGCCTCTCGTGTTTTCCAAGATCATGCACTTGCTTATAATCTGAAGTACAATTTCTACCTTTTGCTGTTCTCGAAATTATGGTTTCCACATTGTTTGTTAGGTATGGTCTTTGGTGAGAAGATTTGATCAACCACAAAAATACAAGCCATTCATAAGCAGGTGTATCATGACGGGAAACCTAGAAATCGGAAGTCTTAGAGAAGTAAACGTTAAATCAGGGCTGCCTGCCACTACCAGCACGGAAAGGTTGGAATATATCGATGACGAGGAGCATGTCCTTAGCATGAGGATCGTTGGTGGAGATCATAGACTTAAGGTATGTAAATTAAAACTATAAAATGTCAATTTCTTTTACTTTTGTTAGACCTTTGCCTTGAAATTTGAATTCTCCAAGCTGGCCGCAATTCCTGTTTATGAATAAAAAGTTACTTTCACAGAAGAGAAGGTGATTCTGCAACAGTTATTGATCAATTACGTATTCGAACTGTAAATGTGCTATAATAATTCAGTCTTTGAAGTGCCAAGAACTAAAAATAAGAGGAAGTGGATGAATAAATTAATTTGCAAGTATGATAAAGTTGCAGATGATGTTAGCTTCAATTATGATTCAACGTGCCGGTTTTGTAAAGCATGGTTCTTGTTTTGGGAATTGATAATGATGCAATTCCCTGGGTACCCATAAATGTTACATTATTAGTGTATGTATACCAATAAGGCTAGTAGAGGCTTCAAAAATTATTTACAGCTTCAACTTTTAGTTTATTTTGATAAAATCAATTTAATTAACTCTTGCAGTTACAGACACTTCAGAGAAAGCCAACTAAAAGTAATAGAAATCTAAGTTTCACGGCCTTGTATCATGCATTTTCATCAAAGTTGCCAGTATGAAAAACTATTTGATAGTGTAAATTAAAGGGAAAGATATTAAAATTAGAAATTATGATGAAAATGAGGAATACCTGTCATTGATCTAAACTAAATACCTACAGCTGCTTACATTGCCGTTTCACAGACAATTGCATTTGCTGTCGTATTTTCTCAAAAGCTGGCTTGACATTTCTATGTTTTCTCACTCGTCTTATGCAGAATTACTCCTCTATCGTCTCTGTCCATCCTGAAGTCATCGATGGAAGGCCTGGGACTATGGTTATTGAATCCTTTGTAGTTGATGTTCCCGAAGGAAACACCAAGGACGAAACCTGCTACTTTGTAGAAGCCTTGATCAAGTGCAATCTCAAGTCTCTTGCTGATGTGTCTGAGCGACTGGCAGTACAAGATAGGACCGAACCCATTGACCGAATATAGATGCCGGAATGATGATATTTTTGCTTTGAATATATGCCTTCACTCAGGGTGAAGAAGCTTCTCCTCGTTTATTAGATGCTAGATATAAAAATTTGTGCCTTTCTCCCTCTGTTTTCTTTTTTCTTTCTTTTTTTTTCCGGAATTTTCTAGTTTTCATTTTGTTTCCTCACCCTTGCCTCCCATTTTGTCTCCTCCGACTCCTCCTCTCAGATTAGTTATATCTCTATTTTCTTACAATAGCGATTTCCGTTAGATATATATGTGAATTTTGGTTAAAATAAATATAATAGAATAATTAGAATGATTGTGACATATGAATATTGTTAAATAATTCTTGGCATGTGAATTTTCTTTAAGTTATTAAGATTTAGACTTTCTGTAAAATATTAAAACCCGACTATTAAGATTATTGCGGTAGTTTAATTTTGTCAATCTGTGGCTGCGGATTATTAACTTTTATTTAGAACTTCATTAAGTAATTTTCATTTCAACATTAAGAATGCAGATTTTGACTAATTACTGCTGTTTAAAAGGGTTGTAGATGGTTTACCGGTGGAAAATTTTGTACCATGGCAATTATATTTACCAAAGAAATACTTACCAAAGATATATCTTTACTTGAGAGCTGACTTCCATTAAAAAAATATATGTATTAATACCAGAAATAATCATGGCCATACAATTTTAATAAGATTAATATTGATTGTAGATTAAATTGGTTTAGAAATTAAAAAGGTGGTTTCAGTATTCCTATACGATTTTGGTAAGCAATTTTTAACGTAATCTAGAAGTGATTTTCTTATATCGACACAAAAATACCGCTTTTTGTCATTGTTGCACTTTCCCTTTACTTTCCCTTTACTTTTGAAAAACTAAATCATTTCTGATTGTCGGAAGTTTTCATCATTTTCCAGAAATAACATACTTACTGACAAAATAATAAGGTAAAGAACTATTTTAATTTATTAGGATATACTATTAATTTTATATAACCAAGAATAATCTAACATCAATTTCTCATATCAATTTCTAAACTATATTATGATACATAGATATACCACCTAATAGGGACCAAACGATAATTATAGAATTACATCATAAATACAATTCATAATATAACGTAACACCTCTTCTCAAGTTGGAGTATGGAGATCTGTAATGCCTAACTTACAAGAAAACAACTGATACATGTCATGACCAAGAGGCTTCATAAAGATATCAACAAGCTATGAAACAGCATGAATATGTACCGGATCAATAATTCCTGACTGATAGCATTCACGTACAAAATAACAATCTATCTTGATGTGTTTAGAATGCTCATGTAGAACTGGATCATGATCAATTTGAATTACCGACTTATTATCACAATGCAAAGCAATAGGTTGTGGGGAAGTAACGCAAACACATAACAAAGCATCTAACTAAATAAGCTCAAAAATCATATCAGGCATAGCACGATATTCCGTCTCGGTGGAAGAACGAGAAACCACATTTTATTTCTTGGAACGCCAAGATAAAGGACTCATACCAAGTAAAATAAAATAACTTGTGGTAGAATGATGAGTGATTTGACAACTCGTCCAATCAACATCCGAATAAACAATGGAACAAAGATCAGAAGTGGAAGAAAATAACAAACCTTGGCCTAGTGACCCCGTTAATATATCGTAAAACTTGATAAATATCCTGAAGGTAGACATCGCAAAGATCATTCATAAGTTGACTGAGTGAATTAACAACAAAAGATATATGGTCTCACAATAGTCAAAAAAATCAGTCTGCCTATAAGTCAACAATAAATACTAAGATCTGCTAAAAGAACACCATCTTCGGTGTAATGCCCACATTTTTGAAATAATAAACAACGACGATATGAAACAAATACTGCACTGAAAGTCTCCATTCAAGATCTAAAATATCCCCATAAAACATCATCCAGCTTTTTTCATGATTTGGCATCTTTTTATATGAAGAAAAAAAATATCAAAGTCTACAGCTATGGCCAACGGCCTGCATAGGCTTGAAAACAAATAAAGTAAAGAGACATAAATTTTTTAGATGTCGCTATCGCTGAGTGAGCATCGATCTAAATCTGTTTCCCATGATCAACCCCACCTATTTCTATTTAACATCTTATAAGAAAAGCAATGCAACAACATGCAATCAAACATGTATAAGTCAGACATGTATCCAATAGTGATATAATAACAATTATATCGACATAATTCATAAAGCAAATAAACATGAATTATTTATGTACATCCCTAGTCTTCCAAATATACATCGAACTACATGTAATATAAAGAAAACAACACTTTCGTCACTACTAAATATAAATCAAACTATATATAATATAAAGAAATGACACTTCTGACACGACCGACCACCCTGGCACTGTGTTCTAAGGCTTTACACATAAAGGCTTGTAGATAACCCTCCCCATCTTGAGTTTTCATAGAACCCACTCAAGTTTCGTACTAAATCGCCATAACCGACACAACTCCCTGATAGTCTAATACCCAACAATAGTCCACGAAATAGATAAACTCCAGTAAGTAATGACATTCAAAATACAAGTATATTATTTGTCCTATTACTATAAAGGTTTCCATCCAATTATTCACAAAATAAAACATCCAACCTATAACAAGAGAACTCATCCGGACGAACTCAATCTTATTCCGACCAAAGCCATTTCGTCCTAACGAAATTCCCTTCGTCCCAAATACGAGTTTCATCTACAAAGTATGACCAAAATATCAACCAACTCAACCAAATCATCCAACAATAAATGTAATTCGACAATAAAATACATCTAAACAATTAAAGCATGACTTTCATTACTATTGAATTAATCATCTGTAACGTACCTTATACAACGAAGAATTATCTCTCCGGAAGCTTAGAAATTACCTCCAATTATCTCCTCTACTGCTTATCACCCAAATACAACCCTACAACTAAAATTGAATGACAATTCTTATCATTAACGACTACCTAATCACTAATTCATCTTTACAACAACACTTTAATGAATTTGAACAAGAACGGGTATAAACAACCTTAAGAAATAAGGATAATACATGTGTCAAAACGAGGAGAACAAGAGAAGGAATCTGAATCCCCGTTTTGGTTGTCATATGATGTATTCTTCCTCTTGGATCTTCTCTTCTCCCCCCTTCTCTCTCTATTCTCTCTGTTAATATAAGAATAATTTGGCGTACGATTAAACTTAAGAGGAAAGATGATAATTGAATTTCCCATTCAATTTCAACTTGATTGTCATTTGGTCCCTCTAGTTTACAGTTATATTATAATTAAACCCTTTTTTGTTTTCTTTTTATTTACAGGGCCTTACAGTTCTCCCCTAGAAAAAGAAAACTTTGTTCCCGAATTTTAAGTCATACCTATAAATAGTGCTAGGAACTTGTTCTGCATCTCCTCTTCACGTTCCTAAGTTCGCTCCTTAACCTTGTGATACTTCCAAAGTACACAAACCAGAGGAATCACTTTTACTCGTAGCACCTTCTCTTAGTAACCTATAATACCTACTGCCTACACTTCATACACCACATCTTTCTCCACCATCAAATTAGAATACTCAATCACATGAGATGGATCTAGCTTGTACTTCTGTAACATCACACATAAAAGACTAGGTGTACATTCTCTAGCTATGGTGGTAAAGTCAGTCTGTACGCCAAATTTTCAACTTTCTCCAAAATTTGAAAAGGTCCCACAAATCTTGGTGATAGATTTTCCTTCTTCCCAAATCGTATTACCTCTTTCTAAGGAAAAATCTTGAGGAACATATGGTCTCCCCTATCAAAGGATAATGGATGTCTTCTCTTATCAACATAACTCTTTTGATGACTTTGCGCCATCACCAATCTCTGTCTGACCACATTTACCACTTTTGATGTCTACTGAATGATATCCGATCCTAACAATAGCGAATGTCTGAATTCCATCCAACATATCAGAGATCTACATGGCCAACCATATAATACCATAAATGGTGCCATCCCAATACTCGAATGGTAACTATTGTTATTTGCCAACTCGACTAGGTGTAAGTGATCCTTCCAACTTCCCCCGAAATCAAGCACACATGTTCGTATCTTGTCTTTCAATGTCTGAATGGTCCTCTCGGTTTGCCCATCTGTTTAAGGATGATTGGAAGTACTCTTCATCAACCTCGTGCCCATGACATTCTGCATACCATCCTAGAATTACGATATGAACCTCGAATCTCGATTGGATATAATGGTATAGGGTATATCATGCAACCAAATGATCTTCTTCACATACATTGGCGACAACACTTATGCTCTGCCTTCCTTCTTCATAAGTAAGAAGTGTGATGATTTCGTTAACCAATCAATAATAACCCACATGGTGTCCTTTCTTCTTTTCGACCTTGGTAATCCACCAATAAAATCTATCGAATGTGTTCCCATTTTCATTTCGATATCTCAAGTGGTTCCAACTCACAACCCATATTCTTCATGTCCCCCTTGACCTACTGGTACATTAAATAACGTGTTACAAACTGAGCGATATCCCTCTTTAAACTCGACCACCAGTATGTACAACTCAAATCATGGTACATCTTGTTTCCATATGGATGCATCGTTAATAACGATCGACGCAACTCTCTTAATACATCATCTATCACTGCTAACGATGGTCATACCCGATCATGATAAGATTGGCTGACAACCAATTCATACCTAGAATAATATCGAATTCAGACATGTCTAGAACAATTAGATCATACTCGAATTTGTGACTGAAAATCAGAATGGAACAACGATGATATAAGAACCTCGAAGCTACCTCAATACCCAAAGGTGTATCAACTATCATATTAGACTCATGACACTCTAGTTTCAACCCCAATGATTGGACTAACCCTACCACAACAAATGAATGAGATTCACCAGTGTTAAACAAAACACGTTCACAAAATAACTAAAATAACAGAATACCTCGAATGACGGATGTCTTTGCTGGAGTAGCAGGGACTTCTTGAAGGGCATACATATCTGTGTAGCTAGCGCAAAAGTAGATGTTGCGGCTTGGTTTCCACTCCTATGATAACCATTATGATTTTCTACCACTCCTGAGTAAACTGATGCAATAAGTGGTGTTGGCATTGTACTAGCAGGCTGGGTTGAAACAAATTAAGTAAGTGAGAGTTTGTATAACTGCCTCCGAGCAAACGCTCTGCGTGAGCCCCATCGCCCCACATCTATTACACCTCATTTAAGGATAATACTGTATAAGATTTCCCTCCAATTTGCACTTATGACACGACTTCTGTCCCTAACTCATCGACCCAGTCCCAGTATTATAAGTCCTCTAAACTGTCTACCCCTAAACATGCGAAGTCCTATCATCTCATTCCTGCTTCCATCTACCTTGTCCATTGGGTTGTCCCTTCAATTGTTGCCCTTGACTAAATCCCAAAGTTTGCTCCTTCTTTTGTTCCTTTATCTGCATTTCATGTAGATCAATAGCTTCTTGTTCGTCAACCAAAGCTATTTTCTGATCATATGTATTCAATCTCACTACAGATACTACCGGCAAATATAGGGTCGCAATCCCTTTACAAACCATCTAATCTTGTCCACCTTTATGGGTATATAAGCCTTTGTGTATTTCGCCATAGTCATGAAGTCCGTTGAATACAATAACACCTGTCCAAGTACCCTGATACAGATTTAAGAAGTCGTGTACCTTTCTATCCTTATATGATTGTGGGAAATATCTATTCAGTAACACATCCTTAAACCCCTTCCAAGTCAACTTTCCAATATCAAACATCCCAGCATACCTTTTCCACCATTCGACTGCCTTATCCCGCAAGAAATGCAGTGTTGTCCTCACCATAGATGCCTGATTGGTCAACCCCAACACGCGAAAATGATGCTCCATATTTGATAACCAAGTGTCCACTCCTTCTGCATCTACACCTCCACGAAATATAGGAGCGACGACCCTGCCAATCTCCTTCTGAGGTCTCAAAGCCTGAGCCCCAACAGTCGGATTTTCAGTATAGTTAACATCCATTGTCTTGAGCTTCACCTTAACTACCAAGGCAATGGCTGCTATCTTTGGCATGTTCACCATAACGAGTACTGGGGTGACCCTAACTACTCATGCCACTGTTGCAAGGGCTGCATAAGTCTCTCTCTGAACCTCTATTGATACGACCTCTTCTTCAGAGTATGTTAGGGGAGGATTTGCTTGTTCCCCGCCCTGACTACTCCATCCTCCATAATCTCCACGTCTATGTCCACCACGTCTTCTACGAACCATTTATAAGATAAAATCAAGGAATAATCAATCCCATGTTAGCATTATATATGTAAGAAAAACCCAGTATGCAAATCCCAAATAATGTATTGTTAACTTCGTCCACTAATAGAGATCCATGTTAGGCCTACAAGGCATCTCCTATCTATCCAACATAGAGCTACGTGTCGACATCCATCACAATAGGCTATCGGTTTTAAAATGTAAAAACATGTACAGAAAAACAATGCAACATAGATTGATACAAAAAAGGCACACAAGGCATCTAAGGAAACCAAGTTTCCTAGATGCCTACCCCGATCTTCTAGATACAACTCACTCGAGGCTTCATACCCGATAGGCCCAACAACCTATAGCTCCCAAGGTTATCTTATACCTTGAGCTTTGATACCACCTTGTAACACCCACATTTTTTAAATAATAAATAACAATGATATGAAACAAATACCGCACTTAAAGTCTCTATTCAAGATCTAAAACATCCCCATAAAACATCAACGACAACAAAAATAAACATCATCCAATCTTTTATCATGTTTTGACCTCTTCTTATATGAAAAAAAATATATCAAAGTTTACAGCTATGGTCAACGGCCTACATAGGTCTAGAAAACAAATAAAGTAAAAAGGCGTAAATTCTCCAGACATCGCTATAGTTAAGTTAGCATCAATCTAAACCTATTTCCCATGATCGACCTCACCTGTTTCTGTTTGGCATTTTATAAGAAAAACAATGCAACAAAATGCAACCAAACATATATGAGTTAGGTATATATCCAATAGTGATGTAATAACAATTAAATCAACATAATTCATAAAGCAAATAAACATGAATTATTTATGTACATCCCCAGTTTCACTAAATATACATCGAACTACATGTAATATAAAGAAAACAAAACTTCCAATACGACTAAATATAAATCAAACAGCATGTAATATAAAAAAATGATACTTCCAACACAACCAACCAGTCAGGTACTGTAACCCTAGACTTTAAGCGTAAAGGTATTTTGGATGGCCCTCCCTATCCTAAGTTCCCATGGAACCCGCTTAAAGTTGGTACTAAACCACCAGAACCAACACAACTCCCGGACAGTCTAATACCCAACAACAATGCACGGAATAAACATACTCCCGTGACTAACGACATTCAAAATATAAATATATTCCATCTTCTATTTTTCAATATTCGACATGTTTATCCTATTACTATAAAGGTTTTCATCCAATTATTCACAAAATAAAACATCCAATCTATAATAAGGAGAACTCTTCCAAATGAAATGGTGTCTCGTCTGGACCAAAGCCATTTCATCCGGATGAAATTCTCTTCATCCCAAATACGAGTTTCATCTATGAAGTACGATCAAAACATCACCCAACTCAACCAAATTATCCAACAACAATTGTAATTTGATAATAAAATATGTCTAGACGACTAAATCATGACTTTTGTTACTATTAAATCAATCCTCCGCAACGTACCTTATACGACGACGAATGATTTCTCTGAAAAGCTTGGAAATCATCCCTAACCCTCTCATCTACTACTTATCAACGAAACACAAGCCTACAACAAAAATTGAACAATAATTCTTATCCTTAACTACTATTTAATCATTAATTCATCATTACAACACTTTGTTGAATTTGAATAGGAACAAGTATGAACAACCCAAAGAAATAGGGTACAATACTTACGTCAAAATGAATAGAATGAGGAGAATGAGACAAGGAGTCCGAATCCATATTTTGATTGTCACACGATGTATTCTTCGTTTTAATTGTCACGCGGTGTATTTTGTCTCTTGGATCGAAGGGTTTTGTGTTACCCTTTTTTTTCTTCTTCTCTTCCCTTTTCTCTATGTTCTCTCTGTTAATGTAAGAATGATTTGAGCGTATGATAAAAAGTAAGAGGAAAGAAGATAATTGACTTTCTCAGTCATTTTCAACTGGATTGCTATTTGGTCCCCCTAGTTTACAGTTATATCATAATTAAACCCGTTTTTGTGTTTCTTTTTATTTATAAGGCCTTATTCTCGGGCCAAAAATGAAGATTTTTCTCCATGGGAAAATACATTGACTATGCATCCAACTGTCAAGAATAAGAAAGAATATCTAATGCATACGTACGCTGTGAAATAAATATAGCATACAAAGAAAGAGCAACCTTCAAGCCCAAAGAATACTTCAATGCCCCCAAATCTTTAATGTGGAAGCAATCAGAGAGAACCTATTTGGCCGCAAAAATGCTTTGTGGATCATTACCTACCACCAGAATATCTTCCACATGTATAAGAATAGTTGTATTCGAATTCCCAACATTACAAGTGAATAGTGAACGATCCGAAGGTGACTATCTAAAACTAGCATAAATAAATACAAAAGAATGTTTAGAAAACTAATTACGCGATGTCTATTTCAACCCATATGTCGATTTATGAGGTCGGTAAACTCTAGTTTCCTTCTGTCGTACATTACCTGGTGACAAAATCATATATACTTCTTCATCAAGATCACCATGTAAGAAAGCATTGTGAACATCCAACTGAAGGAGTTCCAAATTGTAAACAACAACAATAGTAAGCATAAAACAGTCACTAGTTTGGTTGCTGGGGTGAAAGTATCATGAAAATCTTGTCATTCCACCTATGTAAAACTCTTGGCCACAGGACCCTTATAGTACTTAATAGATCCATCAGTCCACAATTTGGTCTTGTAAACCCACTTACAACCAATGGGCTTCTTACCCGCAGGTAAGAGAACCAAAAACTAAGTCCGGTTATCATTGAGAGCTCAAAGCTTAGACTCTATAGCATTATGCTAATATGAACGTTGCATAGCATCGGAATAAGAAGTAAGATCACATAAAGAAGAAACAGGAATAAGAAAAACAACAAAAGAAAGAGAAAAATGATGATAAGAAAGAAAATAAGAAAGAGGGTATATCATACTAGCCGACACAAAATAAGCAATGGAGAGGGTACGTGGGTTAGGGGGTAAGGTAGGGCAATCATAATCAAGGAGACGTAATAGTCAAGAAGTAGCATGAGGAGGACTAACCTGAGTCGGGGCAGGTGGGTTGGGCGATGGGGTCAGAGTAGGTGTAACCGAATCAGCTGGGTTGCTGGTTCAAGGTCAGTTGGTTCAAGATCAGATACCGATTGAACCGGTGCTATTTGGGGATGGATCTTACTCACTGGTTCAATTGGGTTAGGTACCGAGTAGGTAGTTGGTAGAACAAGCATAAGGTCCGGTTGGTTTGGTTCTCGGTTCGGATACTCACGATAAGGGAAAATATTTTCATAAAAAATGACATTACAGGAAATAATGATTTTTTTATTTTCTAAATCATAAACTTAAGGTGTTTTCCAATTTGATAGTTTAGACGGAGTACGATGAATACATTCACCCCAAAACAAAAGTGGAAAATTAGCATGAAAACGTAAGCAACAAGCATTTAAAATGTATTGATACTTATATTCTGCAATACCATTTTGTTGTAGAGTGTCATTGCATGTAAACTCTTGAAAAACTCCATGATCATTAAATAATTATAGTGTTTCATAACAAGTTTTAAATTCATGACCATAATCTGTGCGAACATGTGGTACCCACGTATTCTGTTGATTTCCAACCATCGCAAAAAAATATTTTAGGTAAAAAAACGAGAACCATCAATAGACGCAAAAGAATCATCACTCCAAATATCAATATATAT
Organism: Embelia ribes; assembly: GCA_001753735.1. Classification (NCBI taxonomy): domain Eukaryota; kingdom Viridiplantae; phylum Streptophyta; class Magnoliopsida; order Ericales; family Primulaceae; genus Embelia; species Embelia ribes. The sequence goes on along the minus strand of MKEJ01096701.1, from coordinate 1,544 downwards.
TCGATTAAAAATAACAATACTCATAATAGGTAATTGTTGAAAAATGAATCTAGAATATTTCCTCCGTTCACAAGCATCATAATGAGGAATATTATTAGGACATGTAATAAGTTTTGAAATACTAAAGGGTGAAGGGTGGCCTAATCTTTGATGATAAAGCTCATAGGATGGTGTAGTTAGAATGGCAGTAGCAATAAAGGTAGGCCGGAAGTAGTAAAGAGCGTGCCTCTCACCTACTCCAACTTGCATCCGCATAGTGGCATTTTGAAAAATATAAGAATCATAAAAAAAAAAGTAACTATGAGACTACGATCTTTCGAAAACTGGCTAACAGAAATAAAATTGTATTTAAAATTAGGTAAATAAAAAATATTATTCAAAGTTAAAAAGGGAGATAAGACAATGGAGTCTATGGCTCTAAGAGGAATAGGATTTCCTGTAACAATATTCACTATTTTTGGATATTTATCTCCAATTTCAAAAACTATAGTAGCGAGAGGACGACAAGATACATGTTGAGAAGCACTAGTAACGATAATATAACAATCAAGAGTGCAAGAAATAGCAGAAGATGTGCCAGCAAAATGGGAAACAACAACGATGTCAATAATTTTCTTAGTAACCATAGATAACCAATCAACATAAATCAAAATAACGAAATAGCCAACTATCACCAATCCACAAAATTAAAAAACCGCTGATGTAACCACTCCGTAAAATCAAATGTAACCAAATATAACCAAACAATAATTCACCGATGTGAATTAATCAATCTTAATTTATCGGCCAAATAACAAAATATCAATAAATCAATCAACCAGACAGAGATAGAACAGTTAAGCTGGATCTTAACAACCACGTGACACTGCCGATGTCGGTGATAGTAGGCTCCATTGAACGACTGTGGACGAAAGTGAACGATGGTGATTTTTGGTTTGGAACAAAGGTGAGCGGCGGGAAATGGTTGAAAGCAACGACGGCGTTGGTCGCGGCGACTGGCGGTGATAGGCCGGAAGGTATGGCGACCGGAGGTGATCTGGGCTGTGATCGATCTGGTGATTGTTGCCGATTTGGGTTGTAACAATTAGGTTTCAGATAGAGGAGAAGGGAAAAGAAATAATAATAACAATAATTTATTTAAAAATTGTTTTTGATACTATGTTAATTGGGAGCAGATACAAATATTTTGACAAAAAAATTTACAAGTTTTTCAGGCTGTTAGATTTAAAGCGATCAACGGTTATGATATATCCGAAAAAATAGAGAGAGAAAATGGAGAAAGATGATACATTCCAGCCGTTTATCACTTCAGATCCAACGGCCTAAAAAATTTGTAAATTATTATCTAAATTTTTGTCTCATGATCCATTCCCATGTAAATTTTATATAACCAAGAATAATCTCATATCAATTTCTGATACCATGTTAATTTTTGATACCATGTTAAAAATTGGCTCTGACATCATATTAATTTTATATAACCAAATTAACTTTAATATATTAAATTCTTTCTACCGTATAATAGATTTTTTTTATCATTATGC
>MKEJ01096684.1:0-18896 GCA_001753735.1 Embelia ribes | reverse complement strand
AACTTTCCATGTAAGTGGTACATCAATTAAACTATACCCTTTACTTGGATTTAAGATGTGGTTGGGTGGAGAACATCATCCATCCGTCGACAATGTGAACTTCCCGAGGTAGTTATTTTTCTCTCTTGCATCTATCTTGCATTTACGGTTTATAAACTAATTCATTTTTCTAAAAAATATGTACTTCTATTTTCTAGTCCAATCTTCTTGTAAAGGACAAGAAATACCCACATATTGTTTATGTCGAAAGCGATACAGGAAACAAAGCATCATCCTCTATTGTTGCAAAGCAAACACACGATTTGGAAGGTAAGCAAAAGTCTTTTATCGAGAGTCGTGTGCATGAATATGTAAGTAAGATGATCACATACATTGCTTGTGTATTCTTGGTTGTCATATACAGAGGAGATGATTAGAGGCCTTACCCAAGTACCTTGGGAGCGTGTCGATGTTAGCTTTCACGAAAGTAAACAACGATATGTTGCCCACAACACCATTTTGGTAAGCCTTAAAAATCACCCTTGTCCTTGTCTTTTATGCTTTACCTCATTTCTCATTTTTGATTAAAAGTGTGTACAGACGTCTCTCATCCTGCCTCGTAAACCTTAATTAGAGGCATATTACACCTCCTAGGAAGCTTTTAGATTCTCATTTAATGACTAATCCGTCCGACACCTTAGTTGCTATAGGTGTTTTTTTTTTCTCTCTGAAATTCATCGGTCCATCACAGGGATGTTATATTTGTGAATCTAACTTATCGTTGTTATGAAATATTGTTCAGGTGAAGACCTATTTTTTGAATTCGGATGGTGCCGATGTGGTTCTTCACATGATAGATAACTTTATGCTTTAGCCATCGATGTTGTGGCGCAGACCACTATGCTACTCATTTTTACAAGTGAAAATATGTTCATTGTATTGTACATAATGTCATCTAGAGTGGCGACTAAACAAAATTTCTCTTAGTTGAAGCGTTTTTATGTTATGATGATGTACAAAATATTTTTTGGCTGAATGTATTCTCTTATAGGTTGGATGAAAGTTGTGGATTGAAACAATTGTCAAATTTTGGTGCACAAATTTGAATAAATGTTTCCTTGTGGGGTGCAAATTTACGAATATATTAATATACAAAATGAGAAGAAGATGATATTGGCTCACATTGACTCTTTTGCCACATCACCAGCAACCTTATCTAAATATATGATGATTCAGCTTTGATTGAAGATCTAATGTTTTCTTTCACTTTAATTTTTTTTTTTGGGTAATAACACACACCTTAATATTAATGAGCAGCTGTATAATTACCATGTGATTTATATGACTCTTATCCCAAATTCCTTATCACAAAATCATTTGTACATTGATCAAATTGGGTTGTGAGATTACAAAGCAATACTCAGGAAGGAAAAGAAAAAAAAAATAAAAAAATACAATCACAATGTGAAGTGTGAAGGAGCCGTAAAGGTTTACTAAGAAGGATTACAAAATAATATGAAAAATCTATTAAATGACATGTTAAAAGTTATTTTTTATAAATAATTTTTTCTCCGAAAATAATTTTTACCGCATTCTGTATCTCATTTTTGCTTCTTGGCTCCCTCACGTGATCTATCACTCATTTCAAGAAGTTATTATGATTATTATACATATACCTATCCCTACCACACATTTCAAGAAGTGTTATCATACATACTAGTTTTTGAAGTGTAAAGGGTGAAATAAAATTTTATAATATTTTTATGGCTAAAAATACTTTGTTAGGCTTATACTCTAATAAATAGTTACACTCTTTATTCTTTATATATGCCAATCCCTTATTCCTTTCCTCTATGAAATAACTAATTAATAGTCAATTGATTCATGTAATGCATGCTCAAAAATTTATATGATTATCTTACATACTAATATAATAAAAGAATTTTAATTCAAATTATTAATGCAATACAACTAAAAATCAATACTCAAATATTCTCTTCACCACGTCAGTAGAATCGGATAAAATTTTTGAATTAGTATAATGTTTCTTTAGTTAATAATATGCCTAATATAGCTCTGATCTATTAGTGTTTCTTTACAAGTTACAATTCAGAGTCTTAATTACCCTTACAAATTATCCAACGCTTGCTTCCAACAATAAAAAAAAAAACTCCCAATTTTCTGTATTATAAAAAAGTCCCAATTATTATTATATTAAAGAAAAATGCATGCATAAAATGGTAAATTATGAACATAAATCTTCTTCAAAAAATAAATAAATCATGTACCCCTTTTCCCAAAAAGATATAATGGATTAGTTCAAATCCCAAGGTTATCCGTAACAGATGCCGATATATAATCATACCATTATATGGTCATCAAAACCCATTCACTGTTTTCCTGAGGAGTGAGGGTTTGTTTGAAGCCATTTTAACCCTGTAAGTGCTCTTCAGATACTTGTATTCCAAAAAAAATTGTATCTTTTTTCCTATACTTGTCACTTCTGTGTATGTATTCATAGCTATATATGTGTGTGTATGTGTTTGAAGCCATCACAGTGATTGGTTGTTTGGTTGCAGCTTTTAGACTATACTTTTCTGCTTTGTTTTTTCGCTTAAATTATGGCATGCATTATTTTTTAATTCTTTTCGCCTAAAATCTGTAAGTTTTAGTTTCATCCATCTAGCTCTTTTTCAAATTTTTTTTTTGGGTAAAAGATTAACTTTTTATGCTTAAAAGTTGTAATCAAACAAAGTGTGTTCAGTGATATGAGTTTGTTTTATATTTTTTGGTTTTTGATGCTCAATAAGCTAGATGATCGATTAGAGGGAAAAATTTGATCTTGGCTAGAATTTGTATTGGACCAATTACTGCTTGCTTTAATTTGCAAATTTGTTGGAATTTTTCAAGTTATAATCCTACTGGGATATGTATGCAGTATTTATATGCCTCTCTTTATACTGCGCTTAATTTCTCTACTATATTTTTCCCATCACACCTGATTGGTATTTCTACAGTGTTTTGTGATATGGTTTGTTCTATGTTTTTGGTTTTGATTCTCAATAAACTAGATGATCAATTTAGGGAATATTTTACTATTGGTTTATTTACTCTGAGTCTCGTGTAGAGATTCCTAGTCGGAAAATGTGACGGAAAAGGAAATGTTCTTGAATCAATTATCCTTTATGTGAAGAGATCTTTCTGTTACATTTTCTAACGAGGAGTCCTTGCACCAAAACGAAGCGTAAATAGATGCTTTGGGTGGGTGCTTTAAACTGCAAATTCTGTTCAAAGTTGTTCGGTTCTCTTAGAGGTTAATTATTAATTTTGTTTTTCAATAGATTGTTCTTCGCGTTAGGTGATTAATTATCTATTTATTCATAACCGTTTCTTTGCAGATATTTTTTTTTTCTTGTATGAGATTAGAAAATGAAGGCGGCAAAGTTTTGGTTGTTTAACTTATCTCTACTTCTGGTCTCCCTAGCAGCGGTAAAGCAGCTCCATTTTTTGTATTCATATGTACAATGGATACATTTTATTTTCACAGATTAGCACAATATATACATTATAATTGGTATTTGAAAAAATTATTACTAAGCTGCATGTGCTTTTTACGTGGCAATTAGATTGCCGGGAGTGCACAGACTTGTCCCGCTGATAGTGGTAACAAATGTGGCAGTTGGGAAGGGGAATTTTTTCCGGGTATCCCAAAAATTAAGTATGAGGTAAATGTATAAATCCTCATAGTTATGCTGAAGATTCACATTCAGTGTTAAAAGTTAAAACTTCTTTTTGTTGCGACGATTATTTTTTGTGTCAAATAATTAAGTTATCTTGTTTTATAAGTTGAAATGTTTTCTGGTATGTTAAGGGTCCCTCGAGTAAGAACCATTTGGCATACAAGTGGTATAATGCCGAAGAGGAGATTCTTGGGAAGAAGATGAAGGTATGACTATTTCTGAAAAATAATTGTATGGTTGCTTATGATAAAAGTAGTTTTATCTATACAGAATACGGTGCTGATAAATGCATGTTTATTGCAGGACTGGATGAGATTCAGTGTAGCTTTCTGGCATACATTCCGTGGGACCGGAGGAGACCCTTTTGGTTCGGCAACAAAGATGTGGCCTTGGGAAGATGGCACTAATTCAATTGAAATGGCCAAGACAAGAAGTAAGACCATAGCAAATTGTATTTTTCTCTTTCATTTGGTAGTTACGGTAAATTATTGAATTTAATCTCTCTTTTTTTCTTTGGTTATGATCCAGTGAAGGCAAATTTTGAGTTCATTGAAAAGCTTGGAGTGGAATATTGGTGCTTCCATGACAGAGATATAGCTCCTGATGGCGACACCCTCAAGGTAAGCAGATCACTGATTTCAGTTTTATCGAGTTTACTATTTTTCTCAAGGAATTGTCACTAAAGGAAATGCTTTTACCGCATTAATGTTATCGTTGTTGAATTTATCAGGAAAGCAATGCTAATTTGGACGAAATAGTAGCCCTTGCCAAAGAGCTTCAGGTAAATTAGATCGGTGAATTGGCACACGTTTAACTTGTATTTTTTTTAATAGAAGTGTTCAAGTGTTGAAGTTGTAAGTTAGTGGACCCAATTGGTGCGGTTTTTACAAAGTACTGTCCTTTGCAAATGGTTTAGAAAAAAGTTCCTCTCATTTTCAAACAAATTTTTATGTTGGGTTCTCATAGTATGTAGCTCGAGTACAACTGTTTTTTATCTTTACCCCAAAATTTAGCCTTGTTCTCAAAGATAGTATCTTTGTCATACAGGGGACAAAAATCCGACCTCTGTGGGGTACAGCTCAGTTGTTTTATCACCCTCGCTATATGCACGGTGGTATGACTAGGTATTCTTTTAGTCAATTAGTTAACAAATTCGATTGATTAAATCAGTTCATGTTCAAATTCTAAAGAAAAAAGTCCTTTACAGTTCTGAACTAGGTGTTTACGCGTATGCTGCCGCTCAAGTCAAGAAAGCTATGGAGGTTAGTGCTTACATTCATATATCAATGGCATAGAAAAAACTTAGTTTCTCATCTAATCTACCCCTCCGCCCCCGTTCTTTGACTTTCTTATTACTAGAAATCAGGCCCATAGTTTTTGACCTTGGCATACTGGTCCTTGTAATTGTTAGCATGCGTTCAAAAAGTGACACGTGTCGTGATTTCTCTTTTAAATTTCTGATGTTAAAATGGCGCTTTAGACCAAATTGAAAAGGATACTCGAGTTTGAGAATAGAATTCATGTGTGGGAAAAGTAACCACGGCCCATAATTTATTTTCTCAAAGAGTGTTATATCTGCTAACCTATGGCTTGTTACATACAGGTCACACATTATCTTGGGGGAGAAAATTATGTCTTTTGGGGCGGTCGAGAGGGTTATCAATCTCTCCTCAACACGGATATGGGTAGAGAGCTTGATCATATGGTAGGTCTCATATGACATACTGTATTGTAAAACGCCAAATATTGCTTGTGTTGCAAACAGCTATTGCCTGTAGATGAATAAGTAATAATGGCATGTTTTAGGCTATTGGTCTTTCGGTGTTATGTGTTCGACATCTATGTAACAAATGAAAATATTATTTTCCTTGGTCTTCTTATACAGGCAAGGTTTCTGCAAGCTGCTGTAGATTATAAAAAGAAGATTGGATTCAAGGGTATGTATGCAATCATAGTATATAATAAAACCATTCGAACACGAGGTCCAAGATTAGAATTGAGTCGCATTTATAGTGAACTTTTATATGTGCACTCACTCAACCAAATATATGTTTCTCATTGTATTGATTCTGTTTCTCTTTTTCTCAGGACCACTTCTTATTGAGCCCAAGCCACAAGAACCAACCAAACATCAATATGATTGGGATGCGGCTACTGCGGCGAATTTCTTGAGAAAATATGGCCTTCTCGGTAAGACTCCATCTAGTGTGGGGATATCTCTTTTCCACCTTTGGCTTCGGATATTAGGCTTTGTTACTTTCAGTTATAAAATGTTCTACTGTAAAATGCTGTTCTGTTTCGATGATAGGGAAAGTGGATTTTGATTTTGTAACGAGCTTGTATGTTTATTTATATTCTATTTAGTATTACTCATCCCTTTTACTTTGTCATAGTTAGGCTCTTCCTTGTAAACATAGAATTCATGACTACACTTGACTCATTCATTTTTATGTTCGCAGATGAATTCAAACTCAACATTGAATGCAACCATGCCACCTTATCTGGTCACAGGTCCGTCATTTGGAATATATAAATTCACTTTATTCTAGCAATTTTTGTTCTACCAATCTCCCAGATATGGATTCGGATTTGTATGAACTTGCTTTTGACCATTGTACACGCAACAAAAAGTTATTTATCTCATTTTCCTCCTTTTTTTTTTTGTTTTTTGCAGCTGTCACCATGAGCTCGAAACAGCCCGAATTAATGGTCTGCTGGGAAATATTGATGCTAATACTGGAGATCCTCAGATAGGTATGCCATTACATGCATTTTCTATTTGTTATTAAAATCATTTCAATTTGGCGCCTTCTTTTCTAATCGAAATTTAGAGAAAGGCTTGCCTTCACAAAGCGCTTTTTCGATGCTATAGGATGGGATACGGACCAATTCTTGACAGACATATCTGAAGCAACGATGATTATGCTCAGTGTCGTGAGAAATGTATGTTTATACAGTGGCATGTAATCAATTTTTTAGGACATTGTCTCTGGTGGTAGTTTAGAAAATAATTCTTACGTTATCTTTTTGTCTTAAACAGGGTGGTCTAGCACCCGGGGGATTCAACTTTGATGCCAAACTGTAAGCATATTACCTTTTTGTTACAACCTTTGATGAAAAAAGTATACTAGCCCTCTTTTCACTTAGGTTCCTCAATTTTCGATTGTAACGAGAGTCCCTAACTTGGGATTTTTAATCGCAATCTAAGTCCACTGCTGAATTGTCCAAGATAAGATTAGTTGATTGCATCATAAAATTAAAGTCCAGGACTTGGTTACTACAATTATGAAGCAGAGGAAAAAAGCAGGATTATTTGTAAAACTTGGAAGATAATTTTCAAATCGACTCATCCGTTGAAAGTTGTTTTCCCAAGCATAAAGCATGTACATGTATCATGTATGAAAGCGAAAGAGTTACAGCTGAATATGGAAATCGTGGTTCACCTTAAGCTTTACTTTGTATTTCTTGTTTACCTTGGAAGGTTGAATGTGTATAATTTTTTTGCCTTGTGATTTTTTACAATATATAGGCGAAGGGAAAGCACAGATGTGGAGGATTTGTTCATAGCTCATATCAGTGGGATGGATACCTTGGCCCGTGGACTTCGTAATGTTGCGAAGCTCATTGAGGTGACTTTTCCTTTATCTTCCTCCCCTCTGTTTGACTGTATATACTCAAGCATACGAGCCTGTTATACATTATTTTTGCTGTTATGGGTTGTAAGACTTAAGTAGTTTTGGTGGTTGTGTACAAAAAGGATGGTTCTTTGGCCGAACTTGTTCGCAAACGCTATCAAAGTTTCGATAGCGATTTTGGTGCCCAAATAGAGGTAATTTCTTTGACGTCCGAGATGTTTATTATTGTAATCTTTTCACATTTGCGTATTTTGTATTCAACTTATACAAACAACTGTTTGTCAACAGGCTGGCAAAGCAGATTTCGAAACGCTAGAAAAGAAAGCCATGGAATGGGGAGAACCTACGGTTCCTTCTGCTAAGCAGGTAAATAACTTTCTCCGAATGATTTAGTCCTCCTTTTATCTGCATAAAAGCATCTATTCGAGTTGATAAAACGAAAATGTTTCTTTCCCTTATTCCACACACTTGTATGCATAAGTTTGAGCCTGTTAGAACTATTGTGATCTTGAGAATGCTAATTTTAGCTTTATGAGTTTTATGAACTGTTTGTACAGTTTATCTACATATCAAACAATCGTCGTTTTTATTGGTTTCTACTAATAAATTGACGTAATTTGTTGCAGGAATTGGCGGAAATGATTTTCCAATCGGCTCTGTGAAGGCACCGAGCATCCTCTTGCAAACGGCTGCTAGTTTTTCTTTTCCTTGTCAGCATTCTTAGAAATAAAAATAGTAGAATGCAGCTTCTGTTTTTTTTTCCTTCAATAATTACGATCAAGCTCAAGTCGGGTTTTAGAGATGATTGTCCTGGGCCTGATATTGTAACTAGCGATGGCGTACTTCTTAATTAGTAGCAAGAGTTGTTGAGATCATCCGTCTCTCGTGCAAGCTTGTCTCGCTTTGTTTGCAGTCTGCGCAATCTGAGAACAAATATTTATTCTACCTTACTACGAAGGAAAATGACTTGGGGAAAACACTTACGATGCGTTGATACTATTTTTACGGAAAATATTAAAGGCGTTTATGAATTCTAACTTCTGTACGCCTACGAATCTACGATAAACTTGTTTTATCTACAAAGTATAGCATGAAAAGTCAATAAATCCGAATGAATACATCAGGATTTATACTTGCAAAAATGTGTTGTAGTCGTAAATGTTGTATTATGTCGTACATTGTGTTGCATTTCGGCTATTATAAATATAAAAGTACACTTTTAAATAATAATTATAGGTATTATAAGTGTGTTTGATATAAAATAGAAACAATATACTATTTTTTGTATTGAAAGCAGTGAAAAGTATATTGGAAAAAATTTGATTCTATGAAAAATTAACAAAATGTGTACTTTAAAAAAAAAATATGCTTTTGGTATTTCAAGTACATAAAAATATACTTTTGATGGTGAAAAAACATCAGTTTTTGTTTATAAGAAAAATCACCAAAAGTCACCAAACAAGACATAGATGGGACTTTAATTTTGATTCTACAACTAAGCCTTAAAACAATAGTTTATTTACTGAGTACTATTAATCAAATTTAAAGCTTACAGTGTACTTCCGTCGTTACAAAATAAGCATCATTTTAGAGAAATTTATTTTATTTTATTTTAAATATCGTTTTCAAAAATTAAGAATGCATTTATTATTTTTTTCTAATTTTACCTCTATTATTTCTATTAAATTTCAATAATTCCATACAAATTAAACATTTAATGAGGATTATTTACATAAAATATATTTATTTATCACTTAAATTGTGTCTATTCGATAATTATCTTAAATCGCAAGCATTGACTTCAAAGGATAATTATCTTGTAATAGAAGGGTAACTTATATGGTTCAAAACAGATTCTTATTATTTTTTTTAATAAAAATTAGTGCTGTTGCTGACGTGTCACTAAAACTCTGCCCTCTGTCCAGTCATCGCTCGCCGTCGGATCTGGCTACCGCAGACTCCTCTCTCTCTCTCTCTCTCTCTCTCTCTCTGGGAATTCCACGCCGCATCTCTTCACCCTCGAATTTCCAATCTCACCTTCGGTAACGCTCGTCTTCTCAGATTTGTCTCTCCTTTGTATACATACATAATACATACACACACTGATACAAAATTTGTAAGTTTTTTTTTTCTTTTTTTTTTTTTTTGCAGGTATCTGATCTGGAATAAACCCAAATCGTACTCCTCACTTCTCTCTAAGATAGAGAGAGAAGAAGAGAAATCGAGATGGGGATAATGTTCACTAAATTGTTCTCCTCTCTGTTTGGTAACAGAGAAGCTAGAATCCTCGTACTTGGACTCGACAATGCTGGAAAAACCACTATTCTTTGTATGTTTGTGGATTCGGGCTAATACCCTCTTATGATCTTGTCTTTATTTGTATTGGGTTGCTGTTTAATTTTGATAATTTGATCAATTAGTTGATTCTGTTTCGTTCCTTGGCCTTGACAATGCCAGAAAAGCCACTGTTCTCTGTACGATTATTAAATTCTGGCTCTTACCCTCTTCTGATCTTGTATTTAATTGTATTGGATTATAGTTTAATTTTAACAATTTGATCAATTAGTTGATTTTGTTTCGTTTCCTCCTACGCGGCCTAGACAATGCCGGAAAAAACCACTGTTTTGTGCATGATTCTTTGATTCCAGCTCCTACTCTCTTCTGATCTTGTCTTTAATTGAGTTGCGTGGTTGTTTAATTTTGATAATTTGATTAATTTGTTGAATTTGTTTTGTGCAGATCGGCTTCAGATGGGTGAAGTTGTCTCCACTATTCCAAGTTGGTACTCTTTTTCATTCTCACACATATATATGTATATATGTATAAGAACATACATACATACATATCTTGGGGGCTATATAGTGAATTTTGAAATGCTTGTTAAGTATATCCTTTGAAGTGTACTTAATTCTCAGTTTTGTGTCGGTTTTGTTAAATTTAACAATGAAAAGGCTGCAAGTCTTGGTGTTCCCATGGATCTCCATGACTGCTATATTTATTTTTATTTTAGTTCTCTAAAATATTGAGAAAATCTAAGCAATTAGTGTTGCATGAAATCACCTATACCCGAGTGAATTGCGATTTTGTACCTACGTTCTGAAATGTTGTACAGATGCGTACTAAATTGCTAAATTAGTGACCCATCGCGACCCAATACATTTAAACCGTAGAACCTTTCTTTGAAGTGAAATCGATATATCACAATAACCCGTTTAACCTCTGTCAAAATAATGTGTCTTGTCATGATTGAACAAATGAGGTTCAACTACACTTCGATTGCTGAAACAGTATTCCTATTCGTTTAAAATTTGGTAGTAGTTTATAGAAAAACTCCATCGCATTATAACATGGCATGCGCCACCACGTGTAAAAAAGAAGTTTAATGTAGCGGCTTCGAATTCTTTAATGGTAAGCTTAGCCTTGTCATGAGATATAGCATAAATATGTTCCTGCATGTTCTTGGTAATGAATTTTGATGTTCCTTTACGAGTTATTTTCCATTTTTTTCTCATGTATGCATGTCTTTTAGGACTTCTAATTGGCTGTTGCATGTTTTTGATGCAGCAATTGGCTTTAATGTGGAAACGCTGGAATATAACAACATAAAGTTCCAAGTATGGGATCTGGGTATGTCAAGTTGTTACCTTATATGCTAGGCTATTTATTGCCCTAACATTATTAGGATCATCATATTGTTTTCCAAACTGTTCCCTCTTTCCCTTTTAAGTAATGGATTTACTGCTTACAAGAAATAGTTAGAAGCTGGGATACATTGTCGTATGGCTATCAAGTGCAGTGCATACAACTATCAAATGCAATACCGCAATACAAAATTCTCTACCTTTTCTCTGCTGGCTTGCTCGCTCTCATTTTAATATGAGAAAATAATCAAAATCACTCGGATTATTAGAATTGAAAATGAGATGTGAGCAATAGAATCCACTGAAAGTAAGAGGCAGAAGAAGAATATAATTACTTTTATTTCTCACCCAGAAATTGTTTGCATCAGTCTCATTTTACGTTCTTCTAATGTTGGCTGTTTGATTGCACAGGTGGGCAAACGAGTATCAGGTATCTTTTCTTTCACTTGGAACTTCTTTCTTTTCTTTTTATTTTTATTATTGGTACATGTAGACATCTAATTGACTAGTTACGTCAGTGACTATCTATTTGGGAGATATGATATGTTTCAACATTTGATGACACTTTGAACTTCTCTCTCATTCGTTTTGTTATCATTGAGGATGTGGTTTCCATTTTATGAGACTTATATGTGCTCCTCTCATGTCTTATATACAACATATGAACTTCAGAAAGTGGTTTTCATTCACATGATCTAATAGAGGGTGAGAGTTTGGGCTCCACTTGGAACTTATAGGTCCCAGTATCATCAAAACATAATTATAGGAGGACGATTAATAAGTCGTTAGAGCATTGATGACCAAGTGAGCCCCTTTTTTAGTGCAAAGTGTTTGTGGAAATGATCATTGTTAAAATGGTTTTGGGAAGGGGTGCTTTGCACTTACTAGGGTTGAGATATTGAAATTTCCCACCTCTTTAGAACAGAAGAATGGCATATATGTAATCCTTCTGGGTTTTCTTAAAGCAGGCGGATACAAGAGTGTTTAACTATTTTCCCTTAAAACTAGTGCCAGTCTTTGAGAAGCCACTTGGAATGACTACGGTTGTTGCATAAGGTGATTTAGTACATGATCTGTGTAAATTGACTCTTTTCGTTGTCATATTCAGCAATTTCTATTTTGTTCTCGGCATCTACATGGGAGTTTTTAACAATTTTTACATAAAACTAGTCCCAACTTTGAGAAATCAGTTGCGATGACTGACAGTGTTCGTATAAGATGATTAATGATCTGAGTAAATTGGCTCTTTTCATATATCATTTTCATCAATATCCATTTCCTTCACGGTTTGCATTTTCTAGGGTTTTGTTTTCTGTTGAATTTCATTCTGAGTAGGTGCTGGGTTTGCTCATCTTAGTTCTTTCATCTGATGTAGGCCGTATTGGAGATGCTACTTTCCTAATACTCAAGCTATTATCTATGTTGTTGATTCAAGTGACACTGATAGGCTTGTAATAGCTAAAGATGAGTTTCACGCGATCTTGGAGGTACCTTCTTAATCACTTCTGCTTTTTACATTTTGTTAACGACATTGTTGTTTGAATGTATATGCCTCTATTAGTTTTGTGCGCCTATATGTGCAAATTATAGAAATTTTCAAGGGCAATAGCCAAGACAAAGTTAGGGCCCTAAAGTGTGTATCATTTGTAGTGTTTCCCTTGGAAGGTACTAGGGGTGTAAATGAATAAAATCACTCGAGAGTTGCTCGTCATAAACTTGGCCGAGCAAGAGCCAAATTTTTTAGCTCGATTAGTTAAAAGAGCCGGGCTAGAGTTAGGGAAAATTCGGCCCGTTGGCTCGCGAGCTTGGTTTGTATATATATAATATACATATCTATCACATATATAATTTATATTAGGTGAGGAGGAAGAGAAAGAATGGGTTAAATTGGAGGATCAAATATGCATAGCCAAGAGGTACAATAACAAATACTCCAATCCCAAATTGCAAAAACAAAGACAACTTTCCCATTCTGCCTCTATAAGAGTACTTCCTTTGCCTTTTTAATTAGCTGAACTCGGGCCTACTGGTGTTGGGCCTGGAATTGGGCTGTGATAGCCGACTTTAGTTATAATTTTGGACGAGCCTAGCTCGCGAACAAGCTCGAGCCCGAGCCCAAGCTGATGGGCTGAAGCTCATGGTGAGCCAAGCTCGAGCCCGAGCCACGGTTCAAAGGTGACGAGCCGAGCTCGAGCATTGACAAGCTCAGCTCAGCTCTGCTCGGCTCGTTTACACCCCTACTTCCAAGTCTATTAATATGCATCTTGTAATCTATAAGGGCAGAAATTTTAAAGGATGTCTGCCCTCTCCTTAAGTAGACCCGATGCTTGAATAATGTAAACCCCTCATGCCCAGTTTGTTGATATTATTGTTTCATTAATTTCTAACATGGTGTCAGAATAGGTATACTTGTTGAGTTCAAATTTAACCACCATGACATCACCTGCTGTAAAATTGAAATTGCAGTTGTTATTTTATTATAATTGAAGGCATGCACATTCAATTTACTTAATTCATATTTTTCATTTGTAAAAAAATTGTCAGAGCTGCCTCTGGACTCTAGAGAAAATTTCCGCACTTTTCAAATTTCTGCCACATTTGAAAGAGTTGCATATTATGTTTGTCTGATTAAATAGGTTTCAGCCAATTCCTATATCTGCTCTTTCGGGTACTGGTACTGGAGAGCTGCTTGATCTTGTTTGTTCGGGACTTGTGAAAGTTGAGGTACAATTGTTCTAAAACAGGCAGTTCTTGTTTTTTGTCCCTGTTTCATATCCAGTGTTAGAATCATTTTCACATTCAATTTTATGATCTTATGGAATAGAACATCCGTGTGGCTGTACTGTATCTTTTATGCTTTCAGCTCCAAAATAATATTTCAACCATTGATTTGGGTGGAAAATCAGTCGTGTTTGGTTGCAAGTTAAGCATTGACATAGGGATGCAAGCAAGCCAGGTCAATCCCATACCATATCCAGGCTTGGTTCGTTTGAGCCCTTGTTTTTTGGTTCACTCATCTGTAAATCAATGAGCCTGAGCCAAGTCCGGTTTGTTTATGAATTACCACTCTGTCTTGATTCTTATGCCAGTAAACAAAACCATGTTGTGCCCTAAACAAACTGAGCTGGGAACCTCCTGAGTGACCCGAAACGGCACATTCATTAGATTAAGATCGAAGCCGAGCTCTTAATGAATAGAGTACCAGTCCGTTCATGGACGGCCCAGTTGATTTCAATCCATCCATTGACAGGGTTAGACCTACGGAAGAATTTGTTCTTTGACACATTTATTTGATGAATGATCTAATCTGGGCTCTAAAAGAAATGAGCCTGAGTCCGTTCACAACTGGCTCTGCTCGTTTGCATCCTTACCATGGACTTGCTTAGATATATGGAAGCATTGAATTACCAGGAAAATATATCATGGGCAAATGAAATATTGTGCTTCAACGTGGAAAAGAAAAACTGGAACATTAAATATCTATTGCTTTGCATAAATCCTATCCATGCATCATACATTAGTTACGTATGTTCACAATAATATGATCTATTTTGTGTTCTTGACACGCATACTACTTGTTAAGAGCAATTTTAACCGGTGCTTTTCAATTAATGTTTCCTGCTTGTGAACAGGGGTCTGAAATTGTTGATGACAAAAATTATATTCCGTCTATTGCAATTGTTGGTCGACCAAATGTTGGTAAAAGTAGCATTTTGAATGCTTTAGTCGGAGAAGATAGGGCAATCGTCAGCCCAGTCAGTGGTACTACTCGTGATGCTATTGATACAGAACTTCTTGGACCAGATGGCCAGGTTTGATGTTTTTCTAAGTGAGTAACATTATAGTGTAGAATGTGTTTAGAGTTTAGATCACAATGAACGTGGCTCTTTTCTTTTTTCCCTTTTCTTTTCATTTTTTTTAGGATAAACTGAACACCTGCATATTATATGAAGTGATATTTTGATAAGACCCCATTTGGTTAATATTTCAGAGTTTTTAAAAGTTGGCTTTTGAGTTTTTTTCATAGCTCAATTCTGTATGCAAAAGCTTGTTTGGCAATAACTTTGGAAAATTAGTTTTCAAATTGTAAAATTGAAAAAAATTATTAAAAAATTTTAAACCTTAATATGCTAACTATTTTGTGCAAAAGCACTGCAAACTATTGACGAATATGTATTAAGATTCAACTTATATCAACCTTCATTTTATCCACTACTTTTCAATAAATTGTTCATTACTGGGTTCACCATTTGGATTATTAGAGCGAGATAAGCATACTTTATGTACACAATTTGTTTCATAAAATATTTGTTTTCATAATTTATGCTTTTATACAAAAAGTAATTAAATTTTTAGAAATTTTATAATAATTTAAATTAGAAAAGAAAAAGATAAAACTAGAAGATAAATGACTGATTTTTATTTTTTGAATATAAAAATAAATGAAAATTATAATATAGTATAATTTTTATGAAAGATTTTTTTAGTAGGATTCATGATAGAAAAATTAAGTTACAAATATAAATTGACAATATAAAGTTTAAGGTTCATTGTTTAAAGTATGGTCCATCTTTACTTTTCGTTTAAAGTTTGAAAAGCAGGAAAGCTAGAAAAATGAGTTTTTGGCACATAAAACTCAATTTTTGAAAACTGAATTTTCAAGCCGATAAACAAACGAGTTTTTAGCTTTTAAAAATAGAAAATTGAAAACGAGATACTAACCAAATAGGGACTAGTTTGGTTGAATTATATGATATTCTCTAAAATGCCATCTAGAGTGATGTTCTTTCTTGCTACTAATAGGCTTAAGACATGAAATAGGGGTTCTCTAGCAATTAAGATTAGTGATGACCTTAGAACTGTGTAAATCAGGGATCAAAATTCTGTCCCAATATAACATTTCAGTTACCAAAAAATCTGTAACATTTCGAATGGCGTTTTGAAATCGTATGAAATTGTTGCCAAAATTTTAGGAATGATTTAGGTTGTATGACAAGTTTGGGGAGAATAAATGAAAATTTTAAAAGTACATCAATGTGCTTGAGACATGAGAAATAAAATAGTTACATGAAAATTACAGAAGTACATCAATGTGCTTGAGACATGAGAAATAAAATTAAGGGATTTGGACTCTCCATTTGGGTTGTTTTTAAGTTAATATAGATTATTGGAGAATAATATAAAAGAATAAAAAGTTGCCCTACTAACAAGCTCGAGCTGTTAGTGGAATGATAACTTAACATGGTACAAGAGCTCAGGAACAAAGAGGTCCTAGGTTCGATTATCCACGATGGCACTTCTTTTAAAAAAAAAATTAACATCAACAACAACAACAAAAAAAGAAATAAAGAAAATAACTAAATACTATGATTAACTTGTAAACAATAGAAAAATACATAGCTTACAACATTTATTGAATTAAAAAATACAAGCAATCTTAGCCCCCTCATTAGCAGTTTTAGCTTCTAGATTAGATGGTGCTTTACAACTTTACATTGAATCACATGCAGACATTGGTCTTGGGATCAAGTCTTTTCGCTACCCAATTGAAAATATAGTTGCAATTTGGTGGCTTTCAAAGAAGGCTACATTTGATAAGACATGTTGAAGATGGTTCTGAAATCATTTCCAAAATGTTTCAAATGATTTAGGTTAAATGAAAAGTGTGGGGTAGCATAAATGAAAGTCACAAAAATACATCAGTGTGCTTAACACATGACAAATTAAAATCAAGGGATTTGGGCACTCCATGTGGATTTCTTTAAAATTAATATTGATTGAATTAAAAATACTTTCTAATAGTTTTATCATTTAGATTAGATGGTGTTTTACAACTTTACATTGAATCACCAGCAAACGATGGTAGGGGATCAAGTCTCTCTGTTACCCATTGGAAATATAGTTCAGTTGTTTGCTTTGAAAGAGGCCATATTTGATAGGACATATTGAAGATAGTCATTATAATTTTGCCCCTAGTTAATAAATTCACAAACTTTTTCCTTTGAATACCTGTACATATGTATAATTGAAAAGACTTCCACTTTTTTTTCCGAATGAATCTAATGAAAAATATGCTTATTTTTTACACATCCTGTCTAATAAACTTATGATTCAAGTTTTTTAGCCACTTTTTCATTTTAAATTTCAGAATTTTTTTTTTGAAAATAATAAATAATATATTATTAGGAATTTTATATTATTAATTTAAGTATTACGCCGAATTTTTGAAATGTAATTTTACACTAAAAATCGTATTAAACTCGTCTGTATAGTATAATATCTTTTTTTCCCATCCCGTATTTTACCAACAATGATTTTGCCCTTCTCTCTAATAACTTAAGTTCTTAGACGAGATGGTGGCTTACAAAATTCTAGTTGGTTCAGGAATTCTTTTTCTTTTTTTAAGTGGGAGGCTGATTTGTTGTTTGTATCAAGAAGGCCTAGAAATGCAACTGTTTATTTCTTTATTTTACTTTCATTTGTTATTGGTAACAAAATAATACATTTGAATTTTTTTGCATTTTCTGGCAGAAATTTCGAATTATTGATACTGCTGGAATTAGAAAAAGGGCGTCAGTAGCATCATCGGGTAGCACAACAGAGGCTTTGTCTGTCAATCGAGCATTTAGAGCGATTCGGCGTTCTGATGTCGTGGCACTTGTCATTGAAGCCATGGCCTGCATCACAGAGCAGGTGAAGTGTTTTTAGCTTTTCTGGATTAGATACTCTCTTGAAAAAACACTCAGTACTCGTGAGTTTAAGGAAGCAGAGAGAGTGAATTTTTGTTGCGAGTAAAATTCCCTCTCTGGCCTTTATTATGTACAGCTTCTGACCGTGTGCATGAATTTGCAAATCTATCTCCCATGATAACATGCTGTCATGTTGGGAAAGACATTTCCTCGACACAAACCATGATGTCTTAGCTCTATGAACAATGTGTCCCATATGAGACAGTTTGTCCAAGAAAAACTTAAAAAGAATCAGACACTTCAAATGGCATATTCCAAAAGTGCCCATGGCGTGTCCCCGTCCGACTGTGGTACCTCATCCATAAAGCCAGGGGCGGAGCTACATGTGGGCACACCCCCTCGTTTGATAGAAAAATTAATTAAAAAATATTATGTATGTATATATTTTTATATAATAAGAAATTTAGATATATTTATTGTTTGCGAACAACAAACATAGAAATCAACTTGTCTTAGATGGGTTAGGCATGCTCTAACAGACAGTAGGTTTCTAGTTCGAGTCCTTGTGCGGCCAGATCTCATTTTTCCTTTTTTTCCTCCAGCTATGCAATTCTGAAAAAGATTCTATGGACAATTATTTTCGTTCTCATCCTCTTTCTCATTGTTGCTTGTTAATTTTTTTATATTTTAATATTAAGCAAGTAACTACAGCTGTAGTCGTGCTATTTTTTAGAAAATTAACAATAATTTTTTTAATTGTTTAATTTGATGAACTTTCATATGGCTAAATGGAAATTGTGGCCCCCTGTTAAATTTTTTGGCTCCACCCCTGACAAAGCTCGAATTTGTTAAGTTTCAAAATCACTCTTTGCTCATTGGTATGATGTGTCCTTGGAGAAGTTTAGACTGTTATGGTATGTGAAACACTCTGGTTCTTGGATGTGGTCTGCTTCTAATTTAGAGTTCTTATCTTCCTGGAGAACTGCATTATACAAACTGCGATCAGTTAGGTAGGAATTAGGTCTCATATACTAGCAGTAGAATAACTTTCTTGAAATTTCTTCTTTTTGGTAATATTTGTGGGATGTATATTTGTCTGTGTATTCTGCTCCTCTTTCTAAACACTAAGTTTGGCTATTGGTAGTCCACTGCCCAGGATTCATAATTCGGTTATTTTGTGTAATCTGCTCTTTTAACCCCAAGGGGTTGGCC
>MKEJ01096671.1:0-17032 GCA_001753735.1 Embelia ribes | reverse complement strand
ATCTTACAAATTTTGTTGATGATTGGATCTGAAACAATCCAATAGCTAGTATATATTAGATTTTTCTATTTTTTCTCTCTATTTTCTTTATATATTCTAAGCGTGAGACTGATCGCTTCAAATATAACGACCATCAAAGTTTTTGTGTAAAAATCTTTATATCATGGTACTTTATACATTATATATATATATATATAAAGTACAAAAATCACGCACGCACTCACGCTCATGCTTCTTTCCCCTCCGCACAACTCTCACCACTCGCTACAACTCGCAGCTCTGAAAGACCGACCAAAATCACCGACTCGCAATATTATATATGTAAGTATTATATACACAATTATAGACATATATATGTACATATATGTGAATGTTTGCGCATATTTATATGTATTTGTTGTTCTTTTAATATCTTCTTGTTGATTATTCAGAGCCGCAATTAGGAGATACGAATAAGTTCGTTCAGGTGCTGCATTTTTATAGAGAGAAAGTGCATATATATATATATATATATATAGAGAGAGAGAGAGAGAGAGAGGAGGAGGTGGAGATGGAGAATGCGGCTGGGAAGATAAGGATTGGAGTATGCGTAATGGAAAAGAAGGTGAAATGCGGCTCCGAGGTTCCGTTCTTATTGCTTGAATTTCAACACATAATTGGAACCCCAAAAGCCGAGCATGAATGAGCAGTGATATGTTTTTTGTGAATTTTGTTTCACTAAAATTTTGTAATTTTGGAAACTATAATTACCAAACCAATATTGTTCCAAAAAATACATTTTCAAACTTCGGAGCCTGTTCAAATAATCGCAGCTTCAAATTGTGATTTTACGGCATTAGAAAATTGCATTTTGTAGCATTTTATTTCTCCAAAAATCATTGTTTCAAAGGCTGATGCAAAAATTGTAGTTTCAAGCCGCAATTTTGGTAAAAATTGTAGTTTGATGTTTTTATTTTTTGAAAATGCAATGCAAAAATCGCAGTTTGAACCTGCGATTTTGAAACAGCTTTGGTTTGGTAATTATTTGAAAACAACTTTGGCTTGGTTAATGGTTTTGCAAAATTGCTTTATTTGGGTCAAGATGTATGTTCTAATTGGTGGTTTTTTTGTAGGTTTTCTCAGCTCCTATGGGGCAGATTCTGGATAGGCTACAATCTTTTGGTGAATTTGAGGTACTAAATAATGAGGAATATGATTATCATAACAATAATCATGTACTTTAAAGTGAAGTGAGCTAACTAGTATGTGGCAATATCTTGTGCGTTGATTTCATTTCTTAAAAAAAGGTCAACACACAAAATGTTGGCATATAAGAGTCTGTCCATTTTCTTTATACATTATTGTTGGTACGCGCATCATTGTCTATGATGAAGTGTTTGTTGTTTGCTTTATTATATGTACTCTATTTTTCATATCTTGAGTTGCATTCTTTTGGTGGATTTGAGTTATTGAATAAAATTTCCGAATTCAGATGGATGCAATTTAGAGAATTAGTGGGAATAAATTGATAATCAATTAGGAACACTTTTCATTCTCGACTTTCTAAATTGGGTCATAATGTTTGTGATGTTATCTTGAGGTATTTAATTGCCTGTTTATAGTTGTAACTATGATGAAAGTGTTTGTTATTGCTTCTTCATATGTGTTTCGGTTTTTCTACCATGGGTTGCTTTCTTTTGGCGAAGAACTATATCTAACAGTTAACCTTGCGAATTCAAATGGAAATGATTGTTGTATAAAATTAGTTGAAATGTATTTAGGTGCTTAAATTGCGAATCATTCAAAATGCTAGATTGCTTTGGTTTGATTTTGTTCTTGTGGGTACGCAGGTTCATCATTGATACCTTAGCTATGATGCTGTTCGTTGATTGCTTTTTGTCATGTAATGACCATTTTATCTCTCTTGGATTTCTCTATTTTGATGATTTTCCTTCTATGCATGTTGTAGATCATATATTTTGGGGACAGGGCTATTCTTGAAGATCCTATAGAGTGGTAAATTTCCTTTACGAGGAGGCATTTATCTTATTGTCCTGTTTCTTATTGCAATTTTCTTTTTGTCTTGTTCTCTGGCTATATGGTTTTCATTAAAGATTTAATTTCTATGTGAATTTTCCTCAATGTATCATGCCATAGTCAATTTATTGCAGTTCTAGTTAATGTGTGGCTTTTCCATGTACAATTTTTTTCATATTTAGGAAAATCATACTAAAAACTTACTTCAAAAACAAATGTGGGGAAGAGGTAATATATATTATTGAGAGGCAGTACCATGCATGTTGGATTCATTTAAGTTGGTTCTTTGGTGTTTTGGCTTCTTCTTCCATCTGTAGACGACAGCCCTATTTTGTTTGTTCCCTATAGTGTGATCTTAATTTGACAATATTTTCAGCTGGCCAATATGTGATTGTCTGATTGCTTTTTATTCTTCTGGCTATCCACTTCAAAAGGCTGAGGCATATGCTGCACTGAGGAGGTAAGTATGATTTTGTTATTTTTTCTTTTACGACTTCTCTTATCCCACTCGCTTATCACTTCACTAAAAAATGCTGTGACATCTCTGTTTTCAGGCCTTTCCTTGTTAATGAATTGAAGCTGCAACACCTTCTTCAAGATAGAAGAAAGGTCTACGAGGTAAATTTTATGCTCATATCTTGCAAGTTTTGTTTTTGCATTTATTTCGGTTACTGACTCATTGCCTGTGATAAGAGTGTATGCTAAATGACTGAGTTCATATAGCAAATTTTATTTACTTCCCATTTTAAGTCATCCTGTCTGTGTTACGTCCTTGGCATGCAAACACTATTTTGTGTAAGTCGATTACGCTTTTGAAAGATTTGCTTTTGATACTTTTGGTTCAGTGTACTAAATCTGTTTTGACAATCACAACTACCTTATGAGAAGAACACTGAAGGATCTCAAATTTTCTATTTGGACGCTACATGGGCACAAAGTCCAGTTAGTTGAAAATTTTGATTGTTCTTGGAGAGCAGGGTGAACTCCTAGAATATACGGGAAACGATTCCCCTTTTGTGAGTTAGTACCTGTCATTTTTTTTTCCTGCTTTACTTGCCATATGCATCTTTCTTGTTAATTCAGGAAAGAGGATACTCTTTCAATTAATCTTCGGATTCCCTTCATAGTTTTTGAATTTGATCTTTCCCAAGGAACACGTTTCTTCCCTCTTCCTATTTATAAATTTCATCTCATGAGCGCTTGATTTTATTTTGCATGATATTGTTATGATTGCTGAACTGGTTTTTGTTATTACTGGCAATCTCGTTGACTTATTCCTTCTTTTCCCTTTAAAATGAAGCGTCTTGAAATGTATGGAATTCCTGTTCCAAGATATGCCTTTGTGAATAGAGAAGTACCGTACCAGGAGCTGGATTATTTTGTCGAAGAAGAAGATTTTGTTGAGGTTCATGGAAATCGCTTTTGGAAACCTTTTGTGGAAAAACCTGTCCACGGTGAGTGCCACTTTTGATTCTTTATTTAATTGTTTAAGATTGGACCATCTTGGATGTGTTCTTTACCGGTCCATGAAACTCCTTTAATGTTTACCTTCCTTGTAGAGAAAAGGTATCCATTGTCTTCTTGTATTTACTGTGGTCAAGTTCTTATTTCTTAGTTTCGGGTTTTGGATTGCTGTTGTGAATAAATTATTCTACGATATTTTTGGCTTTCAAAAAGTTTCCGTTATTAACTATTTATTATTTTATCAACTATACATACACACAATCCTAAACAAAGCATGGTGACGGATGTTTGAAATGTGCTTTTCTGAAGGTGATGACCACAGAATTATGATATATTACCCTAGTTCAGCTGGCGGAGGAATGAAAAAGTTATTCAGGAAGGTCAGTTACGGTAGTTTACTTAATCAGTGATGCACCTTCTCCATTTTATGAATTCATTTATTTTATAATTGATTAAATCTTCTCCAAGCAAGTTCTTTACTGGTTTGTCCTGAGGTTTTCTTTTCCTTTTCCTGGAGGAAAATCCTTGGAAGATTTTATTTTTCGGTTTTAATAGTTCAAGAGAACATTGATACTTGCTGATCCTTGGACTAGAAAGCATGATGGAATTGCAGATAAAATTGGTAACAGAAAACCTAAGTGACTTAACGCTATCTCTTTGATTTGTCCCATCTGGTTTGTCCTCTTATCACAGATTGTGAGTGTATCTCTGCCTCTTGATGAGTGATTCAGTCATGCATTAAGTCTTCTTACCATGTAGGCCTACTGGACTGGATCATATTCTATTGAACTATGTTATCCCGAAAAGGGGAAACAACACTGTCTTGTTGATTCGTCTGATTGTGTTGTGCCACGAGTTAATCTGTTTTTCTGGTTCAGGTTGGTAATCGGTCAAGTGAGTTTCATCCTGAAGTCAGAAGAGTGAGACGTGAAGGCTCTTACATATATGAAGAATTTATGCCCACTGGAGGAACCGATGTCAAGGTTCTGTCCTACGCTTACATTGTGAATCACTGAGTCAACACTTTAAAGACGCCTTAGCACATTTTGCAAAAATGTTTACTCGTAACAATTTGTGAAGTTGTTTGTTTGTAACTTGATGGTCAAACAAAGGAAACCTTCACAACCCTGTGTTTATATAGTCTTTGTTGTACACCCGATATATGACATTCCAGCACTTGTTGCCAACAGGATTTTTTGAGGCATGTGATTGAAGCTAATTCAGAGATGTCAATACCTTCAAGTCTCATAAGTTAGGTGCATGATATGGTTGTAGAGAAGTCTTTGTTGTGCAATTTGGCAGCAGATCAATGGTCCTCTTGAAAACCTATTAAGATATTAAAATGAAAAATTAGCAGTTTGCAAGGTCATTTATATGTAGTTTCTTGTGTATCAATGAAGTATTGGAGTTGATGCTATTGTGGTTGATTTGTCACAGTGTCAGCTCTTTGCATCTCTTGTTTTCTTATGTCCTTTTTCTTCATTTTTCTTGGTATGTCGTGCTATTTGATTTGCTATTGTTTTTTGTTACCTCAGAGTCCCTGAACTCTTTCAAATTCTTGCAGGTTTACACAGTTGGCTCTGAGTATGCACATGCTGAGGCTAGAAAATCTCCTGTTGTTGATGGAGTTGTCATGAGAAACCCGGATGGCAAAGAAGTATGTATTGATTTACATGTTCTCTCCGCCAAAAAATAGTTGCCAGTCTCTCTTCTTCTCATCCTATGTCTATCTGATCCTTGGGGGTTTTTGAGGTGGATTTCTATTTGCTTGTTGGTGTGTGCATGCATGCTTTTGTCAATTGAAAGAAGAACCAAAGTAAAACAGGCAGTTAAGCAGTTCTGATTTGCACCACTGAATGCTAAGAATGAACTTAGAGCGAGTGTTAGTATTTCTGATGTCTAGCTTGTAGCACTAGCATAAAGCCAAAGTTACCCTCAACTTAAAACTGAATGTGACAGGTCAGGTATCCTGTGCTACTTACTCCGACTGAGAAGCAAATGGCGAGAGAGGTTTACATGGCATTTAGGCAAGCAGTAAGTCATCTATATACTCAATAAGTCAAGTAGTTTCTTCATTTAATACTCTAACAGCAGTCTTTTTGTCAATATAATCATTTTTTTTTTCACTTTCATGTGAGTTTTAGCGCTCTAATTTTTAAATACAGTGGGTTCCTTTCTTCTCTCCATTCCTTCACGTCAGTTTGCTTTTCTTTTCAAAAGTTAAGCTCAATATATGTTCTTCCATTCAGATTTTCTCTTTTTGGTAACTTTAGGCTTTGCCTAGATTTGTGTCTGTTTCTTTAATTATGATATGCCATTTCAACTTTCTATTGTAGTTATTGCGGCTCGCTTCTTTTAGAAGCTTTTTCCACGTTGCTTATGCATCTGGTTTACTTTCTTTGTATGTAAAAAGTATAAATTGAGTTCTTGTTCGGATAGCTGAAGCAAATCCCATCATCGCAGACCGATGATGAACATGAAGTGGTAAATTCTAATCCTACAAACCAAAGTACATTGCAAGCTTTATTTGAAGTGCTGTTGCTTGTACATTTGTTGCCTGATGAAAAAGAGTATTTTCTGGTTGTAAAATGGTCTGTTACTGCTAGCCATTATATGATTTTGTGACACGTCAATGCACATGTTTTAAATTTAAATTTCGGTTTTTAGATTCACTTCTCTCCATGTTTATTGCAGGTCTGTGGTTTTGATCTTTTACGGTGTGAGGGGCGTTCCTATGTCTGTGATGTGAATGGATGGAGTTTTGTGAAGAACTCTTACAAGTAATTATTTAGAATCCATTTCTCTATTAAATTATTAATGCTTGCTAGTATCTCTATTGTTGAACTTATGAGATGAAGATCTTACACTGTCAGGTTTGTAGTGGGTTTCTTGCGTATTGACTTTTGTCTTCCTAGCTAATTAAGTCCGTTATTGCGACACTTGTTCACTGGCGTGTTTGTTGGTCTTTATTCCGTTTAACATCCATTTTAAGAGAATCTCCCCACTTTTTATCTTTTATAACTGCTACCTCTAATGTGCAGTAATGCCTAGTCTTCTGCTCTACATCTTTTAACTAATTTATTGTTTAGATACTACATCTGCAGCGTCTTCTACTCTCCTCTGTTCATTTTACTATTATATACTACTTCTGGACTATAGGTATTATGATGATGCTGCTTGTGTACTGAGGAAGTTGTTTCTAGATGCCAAAGCTCCCCACCTTTCTTCTACTATTCCACCAACTTTGCCATGGAAAGTTAATGAACCAAGTCCTCCTTCTGAGGGGCTAACACGCCAAGGAAGTGGGATCATTGGCACATTTGGGCAGTCTGAGGAACTACGTTGTGTGATAGCTATTATTCGGCAGTAAGATCTATACATCCATTTTCTTAGTCTCGTGAGGTGAATTTCACCACTCTGTACTAGCTAGTGATGTCTTTGTTTTGCAGTGGTGATAGAACACCAAAACAGAAGGTTAAGTTGAAAGTTACGGAGGAGAAGCTGTTGAATTTGATGTTAAAGTACAATGGAGGGAGGCCTAGATCTGAGGTGGTCCTTTTTCTTTGGTTTCTTTTCTTCCTTTTGTCTCCACATTTGTTTTTATAGAAGCCAAAGTTTCACTTGCTAATATTATCTTTTCTATTTTTGCAGACAAAACTTAAAAGCGCTGTTCAGTTGCAAGATTTGTTAGATGCCACAAGAATTCTTGTTCCACGTTCTAGGTATTACATCCTTGCTGTGTATATATAATGCCTTTAAACTTTAAAGCTTTGAGAATATTGTAGAAATCCAGTGTTTCATTATATCCATAGAAACTCTCCCCAAAAGTTCTACTCTTAGATAATTAGTTTTTGCTTGTATATGAATCGGCAACACTGACAGGGACAAGAAGTGATTTCTATGCTCTGTAAGAAGTTGGTTGACAAGAAGTGATTTCTTTGCTCTATAAGAATTTGGTTCTTTCTCCTGTCCCTTCGAGGCTTTTTTTTTTTTTTTCCGGTTAGCATGTGAAAGTTGGCCGTGGACCTGTTATAGACCAGAACTTTGTTTTCCACATGTTGCATCTAGTTTCCTTCCAGAAGTCTCTCTCTTTCTCTTTCACTCTAATGTGTGTATGGAAATTTTATATTTTACTTGCTACTTGGTTTTTGCCTGTAAGTTACGCGGGTGTGTTAATGTCAATTTAACATCATCTAGACCTGACCGTGAAAGTGATAGTGAAGCAGAAGATATCGAGCATGCGGAAAAGCTCCGACAGGTGAAAGCGGTTCTTGAAGAGGTACAATCAGCTGCATTGTTTTTCTTCTCCCATCAACGCTAGCCATCTGCAATCTTACTTTTTGACGTCATTTTTAATCTGAATTATACCTAATTTCTATCGCTATTTGAAGTGATGGATGGAGCTAATGGTGAGAAAAAAGTAAGAAGAGAGGAAGACAGTTTGTGAAAAAAGAAAACCGTGAGAAAGCTTTTGAGTTTAACCTTGACCTTACCTATCAACTCAGTAGAACATGCAGAGAACTCCATCAAGAATACTTTCCTTGGTCCTCAATAGTGGCACAATGGGTCATAATGGTGTTGTCACATTCTAAATCTGCGCATATAATTTTTCAGGCAAAGTTTTTTATAATGGGATAAAGGTGTGACCCTTAAGATCGGGGTAGGATGTTGAGATTTTCCACTGAACATTAAGTCCCTCCTTACATTGTAGGCAACTCAAAATTTCAACACTCTGTATGTTTGATTGTAATTTTCTTTTGAATCCAGGGAGGACATTTCTCTGGCATTTACAGGAAGGTTCAGTTAAAGCCATTAAAATGGGTTAAAGTTGCAAAAAGTGATGGTGAAGGTGAAGAAGAACGACCAGTGGAAGCGCTGATGGTGCTTAAATACGGTGGTGTTCTTACACATGCTGGTAGAAAGCAGGTGATCTTTGTAATAAAACATGCATTTCCCCTTTAGTCACCTCTCTTTCATATTGTTTGATTGTTACCTAGGTCACCAGGTCGTCAATCACGAGCAGGGGTGGGACCGCAAGAGTGTTAAACCTCTAGGTCAAAAAACTGTGAGAGCGGGAGTGGGAGCCACCTCTCAAGAAGGATTTGGTGACCTAGATTGTTACTCAGTTAGCTATTATTTCATGTGAAGGCTTAAGTTGTTAGGGAGAGACCCAACAATATTACTTTTTATATGAACACATCACCTCACATTTGGCCTCACTTCCTTCATTAGTAAGCCAAAAAAATCCATTAATATTTTCCAAATCTGGGTGTGGGTATGCTTTTGCTGTAACACATGTTAAAATTGTTAGCCGTCATTTAGAGAGAATAACAACATTACATTTTATAAGTCAGTTTAATTTTGACCCACTGAAGATGCAACTTTATTTTTTTATGCCAAAGAATGCGTGGCACTTCACGACTTATTGTGGTCTCTACATGTGTATTAATTTCATTTATACGATGGCATGTCATGCATTAAAGGCTGTTTGTGGAAAGAAAGGATTTCCAATTATTAAAGCCCATCACTTCCCAGTAAAAAGGGGAAGTAGAAGCCCAATATAAGCAACACAATAATTCAAGAACTCCCGATTTGAGATAATAACTTCAACACTCCCTCTCACTTGTGGTGGGCTGGCCAAATTCAAATTAAAGGCCCAACAGTTGCACATGAACGAGTGAAGTCAAATCAACAATTTTTCAAACAAGTAAATAAGCCCTTTTTGGCTCTGATACCATATGAAAGTCCATCCCTTAAGCAACAGAGTAATTCAATAAACTCCATGATGTGGCATAACAACTTTAACACCAATGATAGGAAACCTTTTTGGTTATGGATGTGGAAGAGGATTACTGAATCCTTCTTCAGTTTGACATTGCATACCATGTATTTTTTTCATTCCCGTTCTTTGATATATGCTGCTCCAATTTTGTCAGGCTGAAGAGCTGGGTAGATACTTCCGTAACAACATGTATCCAGGTTAGATTCTTGGATGCATTTACACTTCACGAGTACATATAACCATGGATATAGTTATACTTCATAGAGGAAGATTGTTGCAATTAGACTGCTATTCAACATTGGTTTTATTTTAGTGGTAGAGATTAGGAATTAGCTTGATGGGACCTGTGATTCACTTGGTATCATCTTTGTGCTTGATTCAACGATTGTGACAGAAGGCATGGATGGGTGATATCTCCAAATAATCCATTGCTTTTGAAAGAATTAATGAGTTTTAGTGATTGATTTGAGGTTATATTCAGGATATATTGTCAAAGTTTCTTTGCAGAATGAAAAATGAACAACATTCTTCTGGAATTAAGTAGGGGTAATAACTATTTGGAATATAAAAACATGGGAAAAACCGAGTCTATGTCTTAAAGCAGCATCATTTATGTGGTAAGTTGTGACAGTTTTTTTTTAAGCTCATATTTTCCTCATTTTCAGGTGAAGGTACTGGTCTGCTTCGCCTCCACAGTACGTACCGCCATGATCTTAAGATATACAGCTCTGATGAGGGTCGTGTACAGGTATTACATCCGAAATGCTTATTGATACCTTAGGTCTCATTTTCTAAATGCTTTCTTGTCTTCTTCATCTTTCCCAACCCATAGAACATTATGCGCCCATAGTTATTAATGCTCAAACTCTTTTGCTGACAGATGTCTGCAGCTGCCTTTGCGAAAGGCCTCCTCGACTTGGAGGGACAACTAACACCGATCCTGGTACACCATTTCCCATCAAACTTTATTTGTTGTTGCCCTGAATGCTATTTAATATAGATGGTCCTTTGTAAAGGTTTCACTTGTTAGCAAGGACTCTTCAATGTTGGATGGCCTTGACAATGCTAGTATCGAGATGAATGAGGCTAAGGTTTCTTTCTCTCCTCCATTATACTTCACCTTTTTTGTCTAGATATGCTTTTGTGCATGTCCAAAGTTATTTGATAGATCCAGATGAATTGTTCAAACATGTAGATTCTAGACCTGTCATTTTCCCAAAATGACAATGATAAAATGAAAAAAAAAAAAAATGGAAAAAGGAGATTCTAGATTTGTCTAATATTGTTCTTTTATCCTGCGTCCAGTTAGAACTTGATATGTTCCTGGGCAGTGGTGATGACAGATCCTAACTTTTATGTTCTGTTTTGTACCACTTGTGCCTGGGCCACATGGAATTAAGCACAAAGAGTACACATAATATTTTCGTATTATTGTGTTTTAAGTAAAAGAGGTCTAAAAGACCAAATGTCATTTTTTTTTTGTTATCCATCTACCACATGTCAATCTGCTGGACCTATCCATCTCTGTTGTTCTACAGTAATAATTTTTTCTTTTAAGAATAAATGAAATTCCCTACTACATGATTATCTTGTGAATTCCGTCAGTTTTAGGTTCGGCAATTCCAAGTGGAGCTAGGCTTGTTACTGTTTTCTAATCTTTGCAGTCATAATCTCCCCCTCTTTGTTTTTTTTAACTCCTTGATCAGGCTAGGTTAAATGAGATAATAATTTCTGGAGCTAAAGATAATTCTGACGATGGATCATCTGACATGCCTTGGATGGTCGATGGTGCTGGACTTCCTTCTAATGCTTTTGGGCTGCTACCGAAATTGGTAATGATAGATTTTTGCTGGATCAGCACCATCCAAAGTTGGATTCAACAACTTTCAATTTTCTCTCCACCTGGTGGATACCTATGTGCATATGCCTTAGGTTATGGAGTTATTTTATTGATTCTTTTGTGTGGTGGGTAGCTATAGCTCTATTTTCATGGAATAATGCATTTGCCCAAAGAAAATTAGAGAATCATGTATTTAAAAGCTTCAATAGTTTACAAAAATTTGAAGTCCCACACACTCATTACTCCTATAAACAAAAATGCAGATGCCACACTTTTGTTTCTTATACTGTGTTCTCCTTAATAGGTACAATTGACTAGGGAGGTCACTGAACAAGTTAGGCTACTGGCCAAGGATGAGAATGAGAAACTCGCAGAGACCACATCATATGATGTAATTCCTCCTTACGACCAAGCAAAAGCCCTCGGTAAAACTAACATTGATGTTGACCGTATTGCTGCTGGTTTGCCCTGTGGAAGTGAGGGATTTCTCCTTATGCATGCTCGATGGAGAAAACTTGAGAGAGACTTGTATAATGAACGCAAGCAGTAAGTATTTACTGTTTGTTAGTTATAATCATCCTTAGTCTTACAACATTTGAACATTGTTTATATGTTTTTTTATTTTGATCAGATTTTAATTTTCGGTGGTATATAAGACTTATTTGTCAGGCTAATATTTGTGTATTAACTTGCAGACGCTACGATATTACACAAATTCCAGATGTATATGACTCTTGCAAGTAAGACATCTACTTGTTTCTAGCTGTTACTACTGCATATAGCGTTATCATTATTTTTGTGACATGCATTTTCCTGTCCCCATATTAGAAGTAATCAGTACTGTTGTTTGGTTGGGTATTTTTTTCCCCCTGTAAATGCTTTACCTTTCTATGCCGGATGCTTAGGCTGAACACAGTGTTTAATTGCCTGCTCATATGATGTACCTCACCTCTTTAAACTTTGTTCATATTGAAGGACAGAATATGCAACACTTTAGATGCTAGGAAGTTTTTTTAGAAAACGGTCTGAATTTTTTTTGCGATAATTTTGACTAGTGGAATTTTTGTTCATGTCCTACAACAAGTTCAGATTTTTGAGTCAACTGCATTTGAGCTCAAAATCTATGGTGGATAATCTGTCGGCCTCTGGTTATAATCTTCAAAAATTTGAGGCTACAGATTGTCATTATGGATAATCTAGAGACTCTTTGCTGGTTGATGCATGAGATGGTCTAAGAATTATTTTGTTTTATCATTTTTCCTTCTTTTTTTCTGTAAAGTGCAAATTTGATGTCACCTCAGCACTTTTTCAGCATAATTACTAATATGCTTGTTGTTGTTACTGGTAGTTTATATTGATAGATGGTTCTTGTTATTCTGCATCTTTTCTAAATGTAGTGTATTGGTAAAAGCATGAGCTTAATACATCATGAAGTTTAACAGTTTGCAAATGCTTGATACTGTTATTTGAAATAGTCTAGCATGACACAGGACTTCAGTCTTCAGAAGTTAACACAGGAGAACACCTTGGTGCTCTTTACTGTTCTGATTCTGTTGTGTTTGATATTTAAAATCTATTATTTGTCCAAACAAGCATGTTATTAGAGATTTATAATGGGATTTTATATGATGTCCACTGTGGCTTATCCTTCCGTCTTTGTTTGTTTTGGTTCCACTGTTCAGATACGACCTCCTGCATAATGCCCATCTTAAATTACGTGGCTTGGATGAACTCTTCAAAGTTGCTCAGGTAGTCAATATTCAGATGTGTTCTGTCGCAATTTGTAACTATCCTGGTCACTAAAATTGCTTGGTATAGTTTGGCATATTTCAAGTGGTATCTTAGAAATTGCATCATCTTATGCTCTCATGTGATCATTTTTCTCATATTCGTGAATTATGTTTGATATTGATCGTTACTGGTTAGTTTTGTCAATTGTACTTGTATAACTGAAATGGGTCCTCAGTTTTAGCATCTGTACAGATATACTTCATGACCTGTCATGTCATATAGACTATCCTCTATTAAATAGTTATATCTTCTTGTTCTTTCAGTTACTCGCCGATGGTGTTATTCCTAATGAATATGGAATCAATCCAAAGCAGAAGTTACAGATTGGCTCAAAGGTATAATCTTTGTGGTTGCATCACATTCACTTTTACTTTATGTAGACGCACCAAAAAATTAATCATTTTGGCCATGAATTTGCGCCTTCAGATTGCCCGCCGTTTGCTGGGCAAAATCTTAATTGATCTGAGGAATACTCGTGAAGAAGCAATCAGTGTTGCTGAGTTGAAGAGTAATCAAGATCAATCAGCTCAAGTTAGGAAAGAAGAAACAGACAACCAATTGAAGCCTCACAGTAAGAGCGAAGATGGTAGAAGAGCGAGTTTCACAAGTGATAAGTCCTTTGATCCGGATGATGATGAGGACAAAGAGACCAAATACCGCTTGGATCCGAAGTGAATATGTTTAAACTTTTTCCGTCTAGTATACCAGACTTGCGACTATTACCATAGTTTGGAGTCCGCATCCTAACTAAGTTTGCTTACACGTTTTTTCTTTTTTTGTTTTGTGTTTTTTAGGTATGCTAATGTAAGAACTCCAGAGCGGCATGTGCGGACACGCCTTTACTTTACATCAGTAAGTAAATTGACTAATTATCTCTATTCACCCCTTTGGTGCTTTCTCCCTCCCTCTCTCAATCCTCCCTTTCTCTCTATGTCGCAAGGCACATGCTTCCTTTTACACGTGGCACGTGCTAAGACCACGTCATAGTTAAGCTTACAGGTTTAGGTTTTAGAGATTCTGAATTTTCTATACAAGCCAAGGCAAGGTTGTCGAGGCTTATCTTCTTAGGTCCTTGCTATTCATTTTCCATTTATGTGTCACACAAACAGAATTATGTGTTAGATCCCTATTTGATGTGATAAACCCACGACTCCCATGACTGACTGAAGAAAGGGTAATTGCATTGTAATTATGTGAAAATTGGGTGGAGGGACCTATACTTTTCAGAGAAGATACACTGTGCCATCAATTGGCTCCTCCATAAGTCAATTTTGATAGAAAGGGAAAAATGAAAAGAAGGAAAAGATCAAATTCTGTTATTTTTTTTGTACTTCTGTTTGGTTCAGTTATTTTGTATATATCGACTTCACTTTATTCTAAAATAACAGGAGTCTCACATTCATTCCCTGATGAATGTTCTCCGTTACTGTAATTTGGATGAGTGCCTACAAGAAGAAGATGGCCTTGTTTGCCATAGCGGCCTGGAGCGTCTGTACAAAACTAAGGAGCTTGATTACATGAGTTACATCGTATTAAGGATGTTCGAGAACACTGAGGTTAGTATCTCCAGACTAACTGTAAGAAGCTAGAGGATATGGAAACACTTTTTATAAAAAAAATCAAGGCAACACTTCTGTTAATCTGCCATTCTGTTTGGAATAAATTAAAAAAAATGACTTGCAGGTACCCTTGGAAGACCCAAAAAGATACCGCATTGAGATGACTTTTAGCCGAGGTGCAGATTTGTCACCATTGGAGGTACATGCTTATCTAATTCAGAAGGTTATCTTATATTGCCTTGTGGAGCATGCTAGTTATGTCACATACTCACATTTCCATGATTGTGATTCACAGCTAAAACTTGCAAGAATAAATTCAAAAGTCTGTCCCATAAAATTAGAGAACAGAACAGAAAAGAGGGGAGGGGATTTAATTGCGCATGATTCATGACGGATTTACATGTGATCTCTTCTTTATAAAAAGTAGGGTAAAGTCCAATTTGCCCCCTATCCTTTGGGGTTCATTTCAATTTGCGCCCCTATCTTTTCATTTGTTTCAAATTGCACCCCATCATTTCTATTCTCGTTTCAATTTGCCCCTTACTCTTTCAATTATTGTAATTTACTCCCTATACTTTTAGGTTCGTTCCAATTTCCCTTATTTTTTGTACCTTGTTTAATTTGTCCATATAATTATTATGTTTCATTCTAAAAATATAATGAGAAATTGAAATAACAACCACAAGTTAGTGGAAATATTTTAGTGAAAATCATTTGTAGGTCATATAACCTTTACATCTTTTAATATAATGTTTAGTAAATTTATCTCATTAATAATTTATAAAAGATGAAAAAGATGTGTTACATATATCATATGTCCCTTAACTTATCCACTTAAACAGTAAAATAATTCTGAGAAACTTTAGGCTATCCTTTTAATGAGTTGTCTTTATTAAAGTTAAATCTATTAATGATAAGGGTAAATTGAAACAAGATAAAAGGATTTGGGTAAATTAGAACGAGTCTAAAAGTTAGTGGAGTAAATTGCAAAACTTTTAAATTAATGGAGCAAATTGCAACGAGATTGGAAACGATATGGGACAATTTGAAACAAATGAAAGGATATGGACAAATTGGACTTTATCCTAAAAATTATAATATTACTTCGCCCAAGAAAGCCTTTGGCAAAACTCTCCCCTTCTTTTGGCATGCATCAAAAAACATTTTGGCAACCTAGCAAACTGTTTCATATAGATAAATTGAAGAATCAGCAGATGATGGAGACATTTGTGGACCCTGAAGAGGCCACTGCGATCATTATGAGTCGTGTATATTTAAAACCTTATTTTCATATTTCCTTGCAGAAAGACGACGGTGAAGCTGCTTCGTTGCATCAGGAGCATACATTGCCAATAATGGGTCCCGAAAGGCTGCAAGAAGTAGGGTCATATCTAACGTTAGAGAAAATGGAAACAATGGTTCGACCATTTGCAATGCCAGCAGAAGACTTTCCCCCACCGTCTACCCCACAGGGATTTACCGGCTACTTCTCCAAAAGTGCTTCTGTCTTGGAACGCCTGGTTAACCTCTGGCCCTTCAAGCATGGACCTAGTAATGGGAGGCACTAATACTCTTTACCCGTTCTCTTTTTCTATCTCAAAATTTTAGTTCTGTTTTCACATTTAAAGGTGGTTAATTCTTTTTCTTTATCAGCTAATTGTATCGAATTGGTGCCTACAAATTTTGGTAATATATGGAAAGCAACATGTTAGTAGCAATATATGGAAAAATAAATAAAAAGAAGCTTCTCTAAGTTTTTATCGCCTCTCTTCTGTCTAGCTTTTTACTGAAGCTAAATTGTAGCTCATGTGAGAAAGATAGTCCGACTAAGGTTCAGTCTTAGATTCCACTGAAGTTTCTCCGCCAACGGTGAGCCTGTTCAGTTTACTTGATGGATTCGACGCTCTCTGAATCCAGAGGTTTGTGGGCTTTGCGCAGCTGCAAGTACAGATACCGGTTCGGACTGCAGAGAAAATATAGGAATCATAACCAACGTACCCTAAATGTATATGGGTCTGGCCTGATGCAGATATGGCCTATTTGCATGTCAGCATTTGATGACCCAATCACTGGTCAGATACACAGGTCTAGATTTCAACCCTAACGTACACTACAGGGCGGAGGCGGGACTGATTCAGGTCAGGTACCGGTGGGACCCACTAGGTCCTTTGCAGGTCCAATAGGCCTATTGGGTAGAAGGTCAAACGCCACCCCTACCGTTGGGTACGGGTAGGACCCTCTAGGTCCTTTGTTCGGCTTATGTTGCTAGGTCCTTTGTTCGGCATATGCTGCAATCGAGCTATAAGTACTAGGTAGGCTATGTTTAACACAGCACTCGTCTAAAGTATCTATTGGGTTGCATTTAGAGCAATGCTTAATATAATTGCAATTTTTATGCTGATATTTATAACGCTGGTCTGCTGCGTTCAGCTAATGTGCAGTTGCTGCTGCAACTGATATGGACACAACACTTCTTAGTTCAATTTGGTGGACAAGAAGTCTTTCCTATAAGTAGAGGTATAAATTTCGGGTGACGTTACATTTTTTGCTTTGGCATCATTTATTTATTTTTTATTTTTT
>MKEJ01096664.1:0-12518 GCA_001753735.1 Embelia ribes | reverse complement strand
ATCTTACAAATTTTGTTGATGATTGGATCTGAAACAATCCAATAGCTAGTATATATTAGATTTTTCTATTTTTTCTCTCTATTTTCTTTATATATTCTAAGCGTGAGACTGATCGCTTCAAATATAACGACCATCAAAGTTTTTGTGTAAAAATCTTTATATCATGGTACTTTATACATTATATATATATATATATAAAGTACAAAAATCACGCACGCACTCACGCTCATGCTTCTTTCCCCTCCGCACAACTCTCACCACTCGCTACAACTCGCAGCTCTGAAAGACCGACCAAAATCACCGACTCGCAATATTATATATGTAAGTATTATATACACAATTATAGACATATATATGTACATATATGTGAATGTTTGCGCATATTTATATGTATTTGTTGTTCTTTTAATATCTTCTTGTTGATTATTCAGAGCCGCAATTAGGAGATACGAATAAGTTCGTTCAGGTGCTGCATTTTTATAGAGAGAAAGTGCATATATATATATATATATATATAGAGAGAGAGAGAGAGAGAGAGGAGGAGGTGGAGATGGAGAATGCGGCTGGGAAGATAAGGATTGGAGTATGCGTAATGGAAAAGAAGGTGAAATGCGGCTCCGAGGTTCCGTTCTTATTGCTTGAATTTCAACACATAATTGGAACCCCAAAAGCCGAGCATGAATGAGCAGTGATATGTTTTTTGTGAATTTTGTTTCACTAAAATTTTGTAATTTTGGAAACTATAATTACCAAACCAATATTGTTCCAAAAAATACATTTTCAAACTTCGGAGCCTGTTCAAATAATCGCAGCTTCAAATTGTGATTTTACGGCATTAGAAAATTGCATTTTGTAGCATTTTATTTCTCCAAAAATCATTGTTTCAAAGGCTGATGCAAAAATTGTAGTTTCAAGCCGCAATTTTGGTAAAAATTGTAGTTTGATGTTTTTATTTTTTGAAAATGCAATGCAAAAATCGCAGTTTGAACCTGCGATTTTGAAACAGCTTTGGTTTGGTAATTATTTGAAAACAACTTTGGCTTGGTTAATGGTTTTGCAAAATTGCTTTATTTGGGTCAAGATGTATGTTCTAATTGGTGGTTTTTTTGTAGGTTTTCTCAGCTCCTATGGGGCAGATTCTGGATAGGCTACAATCTTTTGGTGAATTTGAGGTACTAAATAATGAGGAATATGATTATCATAACAATAATCATGTACTTTAAAGTGAAGTGAGCTAACTAGTATGTGGCAATATCTTGTGCGTTGATTTCATTTCTTAAAAAAAGGTCAACACACAAAATGTTGGCATATAAGAGTCTGTCCATTTTCTTTATACATTATTGTTGGTACGCGCATCATTGTCTATGATGAAGTGTTTGTTGTTTGCTTTATTATATGTACTCTATTTTTCATATCTTGAGTTGCATTCTTTTGGTGGATTTGAGTTATTGAATAAAATTTCCGAATTCAGATGGATGCAATTTAGAGAATTAGTGGGAATAAATTGATAATCAATTAGGAACACTTTTCATTCTCGACTTTCTAAATTGGGTCATAATGTTTGTGATGTTATCTTGAGGTATTTAATTGCCTGTTTATAGTTGTAACTATGATGAAAGTGT
The DNA here is from genome assembly GCA_001753735.1 of Embelia ribes. NCBI lineage: Eukaryota > Viridiplantae > Streptophyta > Magnoliopsida > Ericales > Primulaceae > Embelia > Embelia ribes. The sequence goes on along the minus strand of MKEJ01096664.1, from coordinate 10,896 downwards.
TTGTTATTGCTTCTTCATATGTGTTTCGGTTTTTCTACCATGGGTTGCTTTCTTTTGGCGAAGAACTATATCTAACAGTTAACCTTGCGAATTCAAATGGAAATGATTGTTGTATAAAATTAGTTGAAATGTATTTAGGTGCTTAAATTGCGAATCATTCAAAATGCTAGATTGCTTTGGTTTGATTTTGTTCTTGTGGGTACGCAGGTTCATCATTGATACCTTAGCTATGATGCTGTTCGTTGATTGCTTTTTGTCATGTAATGACCATTTTATCTCTCTTGGATTTCTCTATTTTGATGATTTTCCTTCTATGCATGTTGTAGATCATATATTTTGGGGACAGGGCTATTCTTGAAGATCCTATAGAGTGGTAAATTTCCTTTACGAGGAGGCATTTATCTTATTGTCCTGTTTCTTATTGCAATTTTCTTTTTGTCTTGTTCTCTGGCTATATGGTTTTCATTAAAGATTTAATTTCTATGTGAATTTTCCTCAATGTATCATGCCATAGTCAATTTATTGCAGTTCTAGTTAATGTGTGGCTTTTCCATGTACAATTTTTTTCATATTTAGGAAAATCATACTAAAAACTTACTTCAAAAACAAATGTGGGGAAGAGGTAATATATATTATTGAGAGGCAGTACCATGCATGTTGGATTCATTTAAGTTGGTTCTTTGGTGTTTTGGCTTCTTCTTCCATCTGTAGACGACAGCCCTATTTTGTTTGTTCCCTATAGTGTGATCTTAATTTGACAATATTTTCAGCTGGCCAATATGTGATTGTCTGATTGCTTTTTATTCTTCTGGCTATCCACTTCAAAAGGCTGAGGCATATGCTGCACTGAGGAGGTAAGTATGATTTTGTTATTTTTTCTTTTACGACTTCTCTTATCCCACTCGCTTATCACTTCACTAAAAAATGCTGTGACATCTCTGTTTTCAGGCCTTTCCTTGTTAATGAATTGAAGCTGCAACACCTTCTTCAAGATAGAAGAAAGGTCTACGAGGTAAATTTTATGCTCATATCTTGCAAGTTTTGTTTTTGCATTTATTTCGGTTACTGACTCATTGCCTGTGATAAGAGTGTATGCTAAATGACTGAGTTCATATAGCAAATTTTATTTACTTCCCATTTTAAGTCATCCTGTCTGTGTTACGTCCTTGGCATGCAAACACTATTTTGTGTAAGTCGATTACGCTTTTGAAAGATTTGCTTTTGATACTTTTGGTTCAGTGTACTAAATCTGTTTTGACAATCACAACTACCTTATGAGAAGAACACTGAAGGATCTCAAATTTTCTATTTGGACGCTACATGGGCACAAAGTCCAGTTAGTTGAAAATTTTGATTGTTCTTGGAGAGCAGGGTGAACTCCTAGAATATACGGGAAACGATTCCCCTTTTGTGAGTTAGTACCTGTCATTTTTTTTTCCTGCTTTACTTGCCATATGCATCTTTCTTGTTAATTCAGGAAAGAGGATACTCTTTCAATTAATCTTCGGATTCCCTTCATAGTTTTTGAATTTGATCTTTCCCAAGGAACACGTTTCTTCCCTCTTCCTATTTATAAATTTCATCTCATGAGCGCTTGATTTTATTTTGCATGATATTGTTATGATTGCTGAACTGGTTTTTGTTATTACTGGCAATCTCGTTGACTTATTCCTTCTTTTCCCTTTAAAATGAAGCGTCTTGAAATGTATGGAATTCCTGTTCCAAGATATGCCTTTGTGAATAGAGAAGTACCGTACCAGGAGCTGGATTATTTTGTCGAAGAAGAAGATTTTGTTGAGGTTCATGGAAATCGCTTTTGGAAACCTTTTGTGGAAAAACCTGTCCACGGTGAGTGCCACTTTTGATTCTTTATTTAATTGTTTAAGATTGGACCATCTTGGATGTGTTCTTTACCGGTCCATGAAACTCCTTTAATGTTTACCTTCCTTGTAGAGAAAAGGTATCCATTGTCTTCTTGTATTTACTGTGGTCAAGTTCTTATTTCTTAGTTTCGGGTTTTGGATTGCTGTTGTGAATAAATTATTCTACGATATTTTTGGCTTTCAAAAAGTTTCCGTTATTAACTATTTATTATTTTATCAACTATACATACACACAATCCTAAACAAAGCATGGTGACGGATGTTTGAAATGTGCTTTTCTGAAGGTGATGACCACAGAATTATGATATATTACCCTAGTTCAGCTGGCGGAGGAATGAAAAAGTTATTCAGGAAGGTCAGTTACGGTAGTTTACTTAATCAGTGATGCACCTTCTCCATTTTATGAATTCATTTATTTTATAATTGATTAAATCTTCTCCAAGCAAGTTCTTTACTGGTTTGTCCTGAGGTTTTCTTTTCCTTTTCCTGGAGGAAAATCCTTGGAAGATTTTATTTTTCGGTTTTAATAGTTCAAGAGAACATTGATACTTGCTGATCCTTGGACTAGAAAGCATGATGGAATTGCAGATAAAATTGGTAACAGAAAACCTAAGTGACTTAACGCTATCTCTTTGATTTGTCCCATCTGGTTTGTCCTCTTATCACAGATTGTGAGTGTATCTCTGCCTCTTGATGAGTGATTCAGTCATGCATTAAGTCTTCTTACCATGTAGGCCTACTGGACTGGATCATATTCTATTGAACTATGTTATCCCGAAAAGGGGAAACAACACTGTCTTGTTGATTCGTCTGATTGTGTTGTGCCACGAGTTAATCTGTTTTTCTGGTTCAGGTTGGTAATCGGTCAAGTGAGTTTCATCCTGAAGTCAGAAGAGTGAGACGTGAAGGCTCTTACATATATGAAGAATTTATGCCCACTGGAGGAACCGATGTCAAGGTTCTGTCCTACGCTTACATTGTGAATCACTGAGTCAACACTTTAAAGACGCCTTAGCACATTTTGCAAAAATGTTTACTCGTAACAATTTGTGAAGTTGTTTGTTTGTAACTTGATGGTCAAACAAAGGAAACCTTCACAACCCTGTGTTTATATAGTCTTTGTTGTACACCCGATATATGACATTCCAGCACTTGTTGCCAACAGGATTTTTTGAGGCATGTGATTGAAGCTAATTCAGAGATGTCAATACCTTCAAGTCTCATAAGTTAGGTGCATGATATGGTTGTAGAGAAGTCTTTGTTGTGCAATTTGGCAGCAGATCAATGGTCCTCTTGAAAACCTATTAAGATATTAAAATGAAAAATTAGCAGTTTGCAAGGTCATTTATATGTAGTTTCTTGTGTATCAATGAAGTATTGGAGTTGATGCTATTGTGGTTGATTTGTCACAGTGTCAGCTCTTTGCATCTCTTGTTTTCTTATGTCCTTTTTCTTCATTTTTCTTGGTATGTCGTGCTATTTGATTTGCTATTGTTTTTTGTTACCTCAGAGTCCCTGAACTCTTTCAAATTCTTGCAGGTTTACACAGTTGGCTCTGAGTATGCACATGCTGAGGCTAGAAAATCTCCTGTTGTTGATGGAGTTGTCATGAGAAACCCGGATGGCAAAGAAGTATGTATTGATTTACATGTTCTCTCCGCCAAAAAATAGTTGCCAGTCTCTCTTCTTCTCATCCTATGTCTATCTGATCCTTGGGGGTTTTTGAGGTGGATTTCTATTTGCTTGTTGGTGTGTGCATGCATGCTTTTGTCAATTGAAAGAAGAACCAAAGTAAAACAGGCAGTTAAGCAGTTCTGATTTGCACCACTGAATGCTAAGAATGAACTTAGAGCGAGTGTTAGTATTTCTGATGTCTAGCTTGTAGCACTAGCATAAAGCCAAAGTTACCCTCAACTTAAAACTGAATGTGACAGGTCAGGTATCCTGTGCTACTTACTCCGACTGAGAAGCAAATGGCGAGAGAGGTTTACATGGCATTTAGGCAAGCAGTAAGTCATCTATATACTCAATAAGTCAAGTAGTTTCTTCATTTAATACTCTAACAGCAGTCTTTTTGTCAATATAATCATTTTTTTTTTCACTTTCATGTGAGTTTTAGCGCTCTAATTTTTAAATACAGTGGGTTCCTTTCTTCTCTCCATTCCTTCACGTCAGTTTGCTTTTCTTTTCAAAAGTTAAGCTCAATATATGTTCTTCCATTCAGATTTTCTCTTTTTGGTAACTTTAGGCTTTGCCTAGATTTGTGTCTGTTTCTTTAATTATGATATGCCATTTCAACTTTCTATTGTAGTTATTGCGGCTCGCTTCTTTTAGAAGCTTTTTCCACGTTGCTTATGCATCTGGTTTACTTTCTTTGTATGTAAAAAGTATAAATTGAGTTCTTGTTCGGATAGCTGAAGCAAATCCCATCATCGCAGACCGATGATGAACATGAAGTGGTAAATTCTAATCCTACAAACCAAAGTACATTGCAAGCTTTATTTGAAGTGCTGTTGCTTGTACATTTGTTGCCTGATGAAAAAGAGTATTTTCTGGTTGTAAAATGGTCTGTTACTGCTAGCCATTATATGATTTTGTGACACGTCAATGCACATGTTTTAAATTTAAATTTCGGTTTTTAGATTCACTTCTCTCCATGTTTATTGCAGGTCTGTGGTTTTGATCTTTTACGGTGTGAGGGGCGTTCCTATGTCTGTGATGTGAATGGATGGAGTTTTGTGAAGAACTCTTACAAGTAATTATTTAGAATCCATTTCTCTATTAAATTATTAATGCTTGCTAGTATCTCTATTGTTGAACTTATGAGATGAAGATCTTACACTGTCAGGTTTGTAGTGGGTTTCTTGCGTATTGACTTTTGTCTTCCTAGCTAATTAAGTCCGTTATTGCGACACTTGTTCACTGGCGTGTTTGTTGGTCTTTATTCCGTTTAACATCCATTTTAAGAGAATCTCCCCACTTTTTATCTTTTATAACTGCTACCTCTAATGTGCAGTAATGCCTAGTCTTCTGCTCTACATCTTTTAACTAATTTATTGTTTAGATACTACATCTGCAGCGTCTTCTACTCTCCTCTGTTCATTTTACTATTATATACTACTTCTGGACTATAGGTATTATGATGATGCTGCTTGTGTACTGAGGAAGTTGTTTCTAGATGCCAAAGCTCCCCACCTTTCTTCTACTATTCCACCAACTTTGCCATGGAAAGTTAATGAACCAAGTCCTCCTTCTGAGGGGCTAACACGCCAAGGAAGTGGGATCATTGGCACATTTGGGCAGTCTGAGGAACTACGTTGTGTGATAGCTATTATTCGGCAGTAAGATCTATACATCCATTTTCTTAGTCTCGTGAGGTGAATTTCACCACTCTGTACTAGCTAGTGATGTCTTTGTTTTGCAGTGGTGATAGAACACCAAAACAGAAGGTTAAGTTGAAAGTTACGGAGGAGAAGCTGTTGAATTTGATGTTAAAGTACAATGGAGGGAGGCCTAGATCTGAGGTGGTCCTTTTTCTTTGGTTTCTTTTCTTCCTTTTGTCTCCACATTTGTTTTTATAGAAGCCAAAGTTTCACTTGCTAATATTATCTTTTCTATTTTTGCAGACAAAACTTAAAAGCGCTGTTCAGTTGCAAGATTTGTTAGATGCCACAAGAATTCTTGTTCCACGTTCTAGGTATTACATCCTTGCTGTGTATATATAATGCCTTTAAACTTTAAAGCTTTGAGAATATTGTAGAAATCCAGTGTTTCATTATATCCATAGAAACTCTCCCCAAAAGTTCTACTCTTAGATAATTAGTTTTTGCTTGTATATGAATCGGCAACACTGACAGGGACAAGAAGTGATTTCTATGCTCTGTAAGAAGTTGGTTGACAAGAAGTGATTTCTTTGCTCTATAAGAATTTGGTTCTTTCTCCTGTCCCTTCGAGGCTTTTTTTTTTTTTTTCCGGTTAGCATGTGAAAGTTGGCCGTGGACCTGTTATAGACCAGAACTTTGTTTTCCACATGTTGCATCTAGTTTCCTTCCAGAAGTCTCTCTCTTTCTCTTTCACTCTAATGTGTGTATGGAAATTTTATATTTTACTTGCTACTTGGTTTTTGCCTGTAAGTTACGCGGGTGTGTTAATGTCAATTTAACATCATCTAGACCTGACCGTGAAAGTGATAGTGAAGCAGAAGATATCGAGCATGCGGAAAAGCTCCGACAGGTGAAAGCGGTTCTTGAAGAGGTACAATCAGCTGCATTGTTTTTCTTCTCCCATCAACGCTAGCCATCTGCAATCTTACTTTTTGACGTCATTTTTAATCTGAATTATACCTAATTTCTATCGCTATTTGAAGTGATGGATGGAGCTAATGGTGAGAAAAAAGTAAGAAGAGAGGAAGACAGTTTGTGAAAAAAGAAAACCGTGAGAAAGCTTTTGAGTTTAACCTTGACCTTACCTATCAACTCAGTAGAACATGCAGAGAACTCCATCAAGAATACTTTCCTTGGTCCTCAATAGTGGCACAATGGGTCATAATGGTGTTGTCACATTCTAAATCTGCGCATATAATTTTTCAGGCAAAGTTTTTTATAATGGGATAAAGGTGTGACCCTTAAGATCGGGGTAGGATGTTGAGATTTTCCACTGAACATTAAGTCCCTCCTTACATTGTAGGCAACTCAAAATTTCAACACTCTGTATGTTTGATTGTAATTTTCTTTTGAATCCAGGGAGGACATTTCTCTGGCATTTACAGGAAGGTTCAGTTAAAGCCATTAAAATGGGTTAAAGTTGCAAAAAGTGATGGTGAAGGTGAAGAAGAACGACCAGTGGAAGCGCTGATGGTGCTTAAATACGGTGGTGTTCTTACACATGCTGGTAGAAAGCAGGTGATCTTTGTAATAAAACATGCATTTCCCCTTTAGTCACCTCTCTTTCATATTGTTTGATTGTTACCTAGGTCACCAGGTCGTCAATCACGAGCAGGGGTGGGACCGCAAGAGTGTTAAACCTCTAGGTCAAAAAACTGTGAGAGCGGGAGTGGGAGCCACCTCTCAAGAAGGATTTGGTGACCTAGATTGTTACTCAGTTAGCTATTATTTCATGTGAAGGCTTAAGTTGTTAGGGAGAGACCCAACAATATTACTTTTTATATGAACACATCACCTCACATTTGGCCTCACTTCCTTCATTAGTAAGCCAAAAAAATCCATTAATATTTTCCAAATCTGGGTGTGGGTATGCTTTTGCTGTAACACATGTTAAAATTGTTAGCCGTCATTTAGAGAGAATAACAACATTACATTTTATAAGTCAGTTTAATTTTGACCCACTGAAGATGCAACTTTATTTTTTTATGCCAAAGAATGCGTGGCACTTCACGACTTATTGTGGTCTCTACATGTGTATTAATTTCATTTATACGATGGCATGTCATGCATTAAAGGCTGTTTGTGGAAAGAAAGGATTTCCAATTATTAAAGCCCATCACTTCCCAGTAAAAAGGGGAAGTAGAAGCCCAATATAAGCAACACAATAATTCAAGAACTCCCGATTTGAGATAATAACTTCAACACTCCCTCTCACTTGTGGTGGGCTGGCCAAATTCAAATTAAAGGCCCAACAGTTGCACATGAACGAGTGAAGTCAAATCAACAATTTTTCAAACAAGTAAATAAGCCCTTTTTGGCTCTGATACCATATGAAAGTCCATCCCTTAAGCAACAGAGTAATTCAATAAACTCCATGATGTGGCATAACAACTTTAACACCAATGATAGGAAACCTTTTTGGTTATGGATGTGGAAGAGGATTACTGAATCCTTCTTCAGTTTGACATTGCATACCATGTATTTTTTTCATTCCCGTTCTTTGATATATGCTGCTCCAATTTTGTCAGGCTGAAGAGCTGGGTAGATACTTCCGTAACAACATGTATCCAGGTTAGATTCTTGGATGCATTTACACTTCACGAGTACATATAACCATGGATATAGTTATACTTCATAGAGGAAGATTGTTGCAATTAGACTGCTATTCAACATTGGTTTTATTTTAGTGGTAGAGATTAGGAATTAGCTTGATGGGACCTGTGATTCACTTGGTATCATCTTTGTGCTTGATTCAACGATTGTGACAGAAGGCATGGATGGGTGATATCTCCAAATAATCCATTGCTTTTGAAAGAATTAATGAGTTTTAGTGATTGATTTGAGGTTATATTCAGGATATATTGTCAAAGTTTCTTTGCAGAATGAAAAATGAACAACATTCTTCTGGAATTAAGTAGGGGTAATAACTATTTGGAATATAAAAACATGGGAAAAACCGAGTCTATGTCTTAAAGCAGCATCATTTATGTGGTAAGTTGTGACAGTTTTTTTTTAAGCTCATATTTTCCTCATTTTCAGGTGAAGGTACTGGTCTGCTTCGCCTCCACAGTACGTACCGCCATGATCTTAAGATATACAGCTCTGATGAAGGTCGTGTACAGGTATCTTGACCTCTTTTTTCTTTGTACTTTCTGGTCTTGTTTTTCTCCATCTATTCCAGCTCTTGGCACCCATAATCTTTTTTGCTATTAATGCTCAAACTTTTGTTTTGACAGATGTCTGCAGCTGCCTTTGCGAAAGGCCTCCTTGATTTAGAGGGCCAACTAACACCAATTCTGGTATGCCATTTTCCCTCAAATTTTTTCTTGTTGTTGTTGTGAATGTTTTTTAATGGAGATGGTCCTTTGTAAAGGTTTCACTTGTTAGCAAGGACTCTTCAATGTTGGATGGCCTTGAAAATGCCAGTATTGAGATGGACGAGGCTAAGGTTTCTTTCTGTCCTCTATTACTCTTCTCTTTTATAGTCTATAATGTAATATGCTTATGTTTATGTCAAAAGTTACTTGATAGATCCAGATACGTTGGTTCAGACACATACATGAAATTTTGTTTGATACTATTTACATTAAGTTAGAGATTCTAAACCTGTCATTTACCCAAAACAATTAAATATAAAAGAACAAAAAATGGAAAAAAGATATCGGAGACTTGTCAAAATTGGGCTATCTTATACTGCGTCCAATTTAATTGGCTAAGCTCCTGGGGAGTGGTGATGACAGACCCTAACTTTTAATGTGTTCTGCTAATACCGCTTGTGCCTGTCTGCATGGAGTTATCTGCAGAGAGCACAAGTAGAACTTATAATTAGGGTCATGTAATGATACTTTCGTATTGTTTTTTCTTCTTCATTTTTTTTTTACTCTCCCACATGGCAATCGGCTGAACTTTTCTATACCTGTTTTCAAGAGCGGTGGGTTTTATTTAAAGGAACAAGTTTCTCCTCCAAATTATTATCTTATGAAATTCAGTAGTTAGAAGTTCAGCAGTTCCAAGTGGATCTAGACTTGTTAATGTTTTCTAGTCATAGCTGTAATTTCTTCTATTTGATTTTTTTCTCTTTCGCCAGACTAGGTTGAATGAAATTATAACTTCTGGAGCAAAAGATAATTTTGGAAATGTATCATCTAACACACCTTGGATGGCTGATGGTGCTGGACTTCCTTCTAATGCTTTTGAGCTTCTGCCCACTTTGGTACGTGATAGCTTTTGTTTGATTAGCATCCAACCTAAGTTTGATTGAACAACTTTTCTGTCCACCTGGTTGATTGCCATGTCTTAGGTTACAAAGTAATCTTATTTATTTCTTGGCCTGGTGGGATTTCATGGAATGATGCATTTTCTAAAAGAAAAAAATATAATCATGCATTTAGATGCTTTGTTATTCTAAAAAATAACAGGAGCCCTGTAAGAATTTTTATTAGGTTCCACACTTTTTGTTTTTTTCAACAAAAAATTTCGCCACTACACTTTTTGTCTCTTTATAGCGTGTGTGCTTCATGATAGGTAAAATTAACTAGGGAGGTCACTGAGCAAGTGTGGCTACTTGCTAAGGATGAGGATGAGAAGCTCGCTGAAACCACATCAAATGATGTAATTCTTCCGTACGATCAAGCAAAGGCCCTCGGGAAAACTAGCATAGATGGTGACCGTATTGCTGCTGGATTGCCCTGTGGAAGTGAGGGATTTCTCCTTATGTATGCTCGATGGAGAAAGCTTGAGAGAGACTTATATAATGAACGCAAAGAGTAAGAGTCTTTATTTCGTATAACTATAGCCATTAGTCGCCTCACAACATTTGGACGTTGTTTATACATAATACATTTGCAGTTTAACGATAACATGTAAGTAGAATTGATTTAATACTGACCAAGTTTTAATTTTCTATTGCGCATGCAATTGAACTGTCTGGCTAATATCTGTCTATTATCTTGCAGACGGTTCGATATTACACAAATTCCTGATGTATATGATTCTTGCAAGTGAGTCATCTACTTGTTTCTAATTGTGTAGTACTGCATACTACATTGATTCTCTTTATGGTTGTCAGAAAAAGTTATTAATGCTGTTATATGGATGGGCATTGTTCCCCTTTGAATGGTTTGCTTTTCTACGCACGAAATGCTTGGTCTGAACAGAGTCTTCAACTCGATCCTAAGCAGCTATACCATTAGTATCTCTGGTATTTACTGGAGCACCTTGTCATAGATCTTCATTTCCTTTTTAATTTCTGCTCATCTGATGCCCCTATAAACCTTATTCAAGTTAAAGTAGGATGGAATATGCAAAAAAGTTAGACACGAGGAAGTTTTGAAAAGCAACCCTTAAAGGGTTTTTTAATTATTTTTTTTATGTTTTCCTACGATTTAGGCTAATGAAATTTTCCTTTATGTTCAGACATGAAGTTATTTTTGAGTTAGTTCTATTTCAGTATTTTGAGCTCAAACTCTATCGATAATGGATAATCTATTGGCCTTTTATTTTATTTTTAATAAGTTTGAGGCCACTGATTGTCATGTTGGAAATTCTAGAGTTCCTTTTGCTGGTGGTTCATGAGGTGGACGTATTTTGGCTAACCTTTTTTCCTCTTTCACAATTTTTTTTTTTTTTTT
>MKEJ01096663.1:0-10789 GCA_001753735.1 Embelia ribes | reverse complement strand
GTGTATTTTCAACTGACGAGTGATAGTATTTATAGCACACAGTATCTGAACAGTTGTCAGATAGTTGCAAGGTTAGTCCCTGCATTATCTTATTATTCCAACGTGTGGCTAAAAGTTTGTACTTTTGCATAATTGGACCCATGTGTATACATATGCACAAATGCATACTTATACGTCTAGCCAATATTTTTTTTCTCATATTAAAACATTTAAGTATATTAATAAATGATTGTAAAAGAGTCTAATTTATCCCTAAATAAATTGCAAAATAGTTATTTAAAATGATTTTGTGTCGATAATAAGTACCATGTTAATAGCTCAAAACTTGGGAACTGTTACTGTTTTAATAGAAACTTGGGGACAAAATATAATTCTGATGAAACTATGTACAATCTAGGTGGGGACTACTTGAGGTGATGAAGCTTGGGATGTTATCCATATGAGAATATACTTTGTGGAGACAAAGGTGAACATGCTTCCTAGTGGGCACTTACCCTCTTGGTGGGTCAAAGTGCTTTACAAGTCACATTTTCTATTTTGATTCAACTTTTCAGTTTCTACTCATATATAAATTCAGTTCTTCACAAATATGTACCTTTCCAATCTCTTGTGCAATTTCAAAATCTCTGTGTCGAATGGCTTGTTCATTCCGGTCGAAACAGGCCGATCAATTCATTGCCTTTAAAATTGGTAAAATTGGTTCTGAATTCTTCGCGTACTAGGAAAAAAAGTGTTTTAAAGAGCCTCATTTTTGTTATTTGATAGTTTACACAAGCACAAACCTAGAATGTTACGTGGGCAAGTGATTTAGAAACTAACACCTTAGAAATCTGCGTATGAAGCAACATAATAATTTTAAGTAAAATATTTTTTAGTTAATAAATATTTACTATAAATAAGCAGCCATTCAACATTTTTCCTTGTCCATTTTCAGTAATGTAAATCTCCAAAATAAGAAAAGATGGTAGTAATTTTCTCATCAATGTTTATCAAACTAGCCCATATTTTATCACATACTATAGTTACGGCTATGCAATTATGGATGAAGGTGAGAAAAATTATCACTTAAATCATAAAAGTTTCGAATTTGAAAGTTAGATATGAGAGTGGCTTTCACAAGGGAAAAACGAAAAGGCAAAAGGTAGATTTATAGAGATCAAAACAAACAAACAAACAAACAAACAAACAAGAAGCAAGATAGATACAAACAGCATCCAAATTTTTTATTATTATATATAGAATGCATTTAAGATTTTCCTCTCAACTTGAGTAAACTCGAAGAAATCCACAATACACAACATTCTTCATTTGTCTCAAATAAGTCTTCTACGTACAACTTATTTATTAAAGCAAAGCCCATAAGGATACAAATCAACAAGAAAACAACATAACTGAAAAGTGAGTGCACCAACTAATGGTACTACTTTTACCACTACAAACTTCTACTTCTACTACAGCTAGTCCCCCAAGACTGATCTTCAAACTTGGGTTCTTGAGACCGCACCAAAAAAAACTTTTCAGCACAAAAACACAATCTCGCTTATGTGTGAGTTTATATATGTTAGCATGCATGGTCGCTGAAACACACTAATCCGACATAACAGGATGCCCGTTTCTGGTTGTTAAGGAGTTATAACCTTCAGCAGCAAAATTATAAGCATCTACAGATATATCACCTCTATCTTAAATGCAAATTCTAAGCACGGATCTAATTACGAAACACTCCCAATCCCTAGAGGGATTGTGGCTGTAAACATTCCTCACCTTTCTTTTCAGTTTCTTGCAGGATGACCTCTACACTTTCTGGTTTGGAACCTGAGTTTCATGTTGAAGACCTGCAAGGTAAGATAGCAACCTCGGATTTAGAGTCAAGGATGATCTCAGCTGGTTTTTCTCGTCGGGTTATATTATCAGTTGATGGCGCAGCAACAGGCCTTCCTCTCTTTCTCTTAGAGACAGGTGTTCTTGGTGGTTGGCCACAGGAAGGGGCATGGTTTTCTTCATTCTTAGTACATTTTTCGGTTGTATTATCAACTGATTGCTGCTCTTCTGAAATCTGAAATTGGATGAGTTGGCAAATGTAGAATGAAATTTGGTTGAATCAGGACTGCTTTTGTTTTCATTAAGTTGCCAAAAACTTGTATATAATCTATATCCTTCATAACTAAGAATAACTGTGAGAATGGGCGAGTGTAACCATTGTCAAATTTAAAGTTTGACAACATTGAGGAGGGTAGCATCGCGTGGATTTGGGAAATCATACAGAGAATCATGGTGCATAATAGAAGTTGTATATAGTCGTATTACTACGAGTGAAATAACTATCTACTCAATATAAAATTTGATAGTGTATTCCTATACTTTAGCGATCCTTTGATATTTGACCTACTCACATCCTCCCCCACCTCGCATAACTAAGGTCGTAGGACCGAATCTGAGGCTTATGTGCCCCAGTTGTTTATTATCAAGTTAAAAAATATAAAAAAAGGGAGAACAAGCACTTCGATAAAGTGCTATACAATCATTAAAACTAATTACAAGCCTTAGGTTTAGCTAGAAGTTCAATGCAACAGTAAAAATAGCAATTAATACTGAAGTGATAGAACAAAATATAGAGATATTGCCGAAACAACTTTAAATAGAACAAATAAATGAAGAAAGCCACTTACAGACATCTCATCATTCAGAAACTCGAGTTCTTCCCTCTTTCTTGGTTTAATAGCACACACCCTTGGGTCTTTAGTTTCCAGATAGCGGAAAGCATCAGGATGGGAGCGGAATACATATTTACTGTCCGGATCAGTGTAAAACTGTAGAAATTTCGTCAAACAAAATTACTATTCTGGATTTAAGTATAGAACCGGAAACTCCAGTCAATCAAACTAATGAATAAACAGATTAAGCAAGACTCCTAATATATGGAAAAATGGTAAAATTAAAAATCTAAGAAGCACCAGCTTATTTCCCATGGTTCACTTACTAAAGAAGTTTATTTTCTTCTTCAAATACAAAAACAACAAACCATGGAGGATGAGAATTACTACCGGATCTCTCCTGATTTTATTTCCCGTCCTATCAATCTTGATTTCTTTTATCCAACCTGGTGGAAGCCGTTCTTCTTCATACCTTAGAACTTCAACCTAGATATCACATGAAGAATCTGATTAGATCACAAATGAAGAACATAATGGTTTCATTCTATCAAAAAATGCTCACATTTTTTTGCTGTGAATTACTAGAGCGCATTTGCTTACGATTGGATGCGCTACTTGTCCCCTTCTGACTTTGGGACCCTTCCAGCTTCTGAGGCTGAAAATGAAACACTACGAACATCTGATCATGACAAAATAACTAAAAGATTTTGCCCTGTATCTTCTAATACCTTACAACAAATCTTATATGCAAATTGTCCACACCACACATTTTGTTTCTTTTAAGGGAATATAAAAAGGATTTTCTACAGTGCACCATGATTAAAAAATGTAGCTTTTGTGCATGTTAGTTAAAGTGTCACTTTTTTTCTTGTTTCTTTTAAGGGAATATAAAAAGAATTTTCCCCAGTGCACCATGATTAAAAAACATATAAGTTTAAGTGTCACTTTTTTTTCTTGTTGAAAGGTAAATATTACAAATTGTTAACATCTGAATACTTGATCCACCACCTTGCCATGCCAACTAATGGCTTATTATCTGGAAAATAAATCTGATTATATTAGAGTGCATGTAAAGATATGGAATTTTCCACATAAGATAAATAGCATCTTAGAATTTAAATGTGAAAATACAAAAAAGGTTTCTACATAAATAAGAAATGAACAAACATTGCAATAGGATACAATGCTCATTGCAGTGTGCTCAGACGTGAGGTCCTTGCTTTTGTCGGAATTGAGATATCTGTCAATCTGAGGCTTGGAGTAAAATTTTTGTCCAGTCAATGGATCAATATACCGCTGCCAACAGAAATCAACAGCATTTTTATCAACCCAAGCAATATCGTTAAAACACACATTTAGTACAAATGTACGATTACAAACAAGATAAATGGAGGATGAACTAAGTTTAAAAAGATCAATAAGACCAGGAAGATATCATAGGCATTATACCTTGAACTTTCTTCCATTACTTCTAGTCTTCAACTCCATAATCCATCCTTGAGGTAACCATTCAGGAGTGTCATCTGTTGCGGTTGGTAGCACCTGCCAATAGCATTTATCCAAAAATACATAAAAGAAGAAAAGATAAATGAGAAAAAGAGCCAAAGACATATATATAATTAAAAAAAGTGTAAAAAAATATTGCAACCTCTAGTAGCTTATCATTGTTTAAAAAATAAATAGGTATATATTAGTGTGCACATAAAAATCATGGAATTTTTCAGATAGATTAATAACGTCTTAGAAATCCAATGTGCATATAAGAAAAAGTTTTGACACGAATAAGAAATGAACAAACATAGCTAGCAGATACAATGCTCATTGCAGCCTGCTTGGAAATGGGGTCGTTGCATTCATCGGAATTGAGATATTTCAGTATCTCAGGCTTGGAATAGAATTTGCGACCAGTCGATGTATCAATATAGCGCTGCCAACAGATAAGAACGAAATTTTTACTAACCCAAGCAATAATAACAAAAGTATAAAACATACATTTTGTACAATTGATTTATGCATCCGGAAGTACATAAATGTAGTATTAACTAAGTTTGGAGATCATCAGAAAAAGAAGGAATCATAGGCATTATACCTTGTACTTGGTTCCATTACTGGTAGCATTCAACTCCATAATCCATCCTTGAGGTAACCATTCAGGAGTGTTATTTGTTACTGCTGACATCTGTCGAAAGCATTTATCAGTAAATGCATAAAAAAAGAACGGATAAACAAGAAAAAGAGCCAAAAATGTAATAAAATGAAGTGTGAAAAAAAATGTTGAACTCACTAGCTCGAGTCTGCTTTCTGGATTCCCCTCGTTTTGTGCACGTGTTCGCCTACGCGTACCTTGTGATGGACTTCCTAGTTCAACATAGCGGAGAACATCAGCCTTGGAGTAAAATTTTTGCCCCGTTATGACATTGTAGTAGAACTGCAAAAACAAAAGACAAGATGAAAACAATACCATATTCGCAACCGTTGCTTTTTCTCTTAAAAAAAATATCCACTCATTCATAAATCAACAAACTTTCTTCCATTCTACAACGTTACCAACTCAGCATTCCAGGTTACTATCTCGTAATTTAGGCTTTGTCAAGTAGCCTCATTCCACACTGTGCCAACATTTATTGAGGAATATAGATGATTATTACAGTAAAACACCGTTAACAGGAGAGTTTAAGAGATACAGCATCAGCTATAAAAGAGATTTAACAAGGATACTGGAGAATATTGGTACAAATATAGATGAAAAGGCTAATTAATTTATAAACTGCTTGAGGGACCGGAAATGAACTTTTCAACCAGATGATTGTGTGCGAGGAATCACCCACTGCCCTTCTAAAACAGCTGCTGAATGACACACATGCAAGTAACTCTAATACTGTGCCAATGCCAAAGAAATAAGCTAAACATGTACCAAATAAGAACAATCAATATTGTTTTCCAGTTAAATTTCTTCTCCAAAAGCAACAAAGACATCGAAACTCAAACATGTCCTGAATACCTCTTCTGGCTACCGATAAATAGCCTTACTACCATCAAGCCATTTATGTAGGTAAAAAGGTAAGAACTAAAAATCCACACATCTCTTGTCAATATAAAAGTTGAACCTTCAGCTACTTTCGCTCTAATCGTGACAAGGAGCCCCATATTTTTTTGGACTAGTGTCTGCATAATTTTTGACAAGTGTACTCGTAGTGTTTTCACATGTGTCCTCAAAATTTAGCATTCAAAGCAATTTAATTTTAAAATTATTATCTTGACATAAAAGAATACTCAAATCCAATCTCCTAACATGAAACTAGCAATCAAAATCTAGGAAAGAATATATTATGAACCAAACTTCCAAATCTAATTGACTTATATTTAATCTCACAAATCTAGCAGACTCGGATTCCTATGCAAGAGCTATTTACTCGCAGTATTGGTATTCAAATCTCATAAATCTTACAGACTTCACTTTGTTTCTTTTAGCTTGGAGAAAATAAAAATTGTATTTCAAACAATACATGATAAAGATACTTTTCTTTTGGTAGTATTTAACATATTAATCATTTATTTAATAATGTTGATAAATATTAAACATATAAACTACTTTAATCCATATTTGTAAAAGTAAATTGTTTTCACAAATATGGGATTTGTAATACTACAAACTTCCACAACGTTACAAAAACCATAGTTATCGGAAGAATAAGAATGTAAAATTTGTAATAGTTTATTTCATTTTTTTCTACATTTGATTTTTTAATCATTGCTTAGGTAAGATGGCATAATGATTTTTCTAGCTAAAGTACAAGCAAATATAATAAATAGTAACTGATTTTCTTCCTGCACTCCTAATCAAAACATATATTTAGCGCACTTAAAACAACCCGTGCAATGGATGGGCTAAAACTAGTTTCTATAACAAAGAAGCTCAGGAAAGCCCTAGAAAGCAAAAATGAAAACTCAATTTACTAGAAAAATCAACCCTAATCTTCCGGTTTCAACTGTCCTTTCACCAAAGCACATTTTCAAACTAATCGAGAAACACTTTAACCATTCAGAGTGCAATTTAAGAATCTCTAAGCTGAACTTGCTTAGAGAAATGAGCAGTTCCCCTAGCATGTAGCTAGGCCAACAGCAATTAAAGCACCTTGGAACATAGTATCAAGTGTCGAACAAACAAAAAAGCCCTAGAAATCGAGCATATAAACATTACCTCAAACCTCATACTTCAGACATTGGCATTTCAAGTTTATCAAGAAAACATATGTATTAACAAAATCATAAATCTCTATTCTAAAAAAAAAATTATTTTAATTTGATGCAATTTCTCTTGACAATAACTGATCAACGCACACATTGGCATAGCATGCAATTCGATCAACAGATTAAAGCGTCTTGGTCCATGGTCAATATAATCAATTGTCAAATTGTCTTTTATATATTTTCTTTATTCAAACCTCAAAACGGAGAACCAAAAAAAAATCAAGTCAACTAGAAAACTACTAAACCACTTTTTAATTACTTCCCTTTTACCAAAGCACATTTTTAAAACACACTCACAAAATCAATTGTCAAAACACAATTTCTAGATCTCTCAAAGCTGAAACTGAAAGCTTAATTTGAAGCAAATGCTAGAAAAATGAGCCATCTCCTTAGCATGCAGCCAGGCCTATGGCAATAAGAACAACCTAGTCCATACAATGAACTGTAAAAATTATAAAAAATCATAATCATCATAATAATAATAAATGAAAAGCAACCTCAAAAACATCAATTCAAATAGAGAACTCCTAAACAGGCAATTTCAACAACAGCCCTTTTCCTAAAGAATATTTTCAAACATACCCACAAAAATTAATTGCCAAAAAGAACACTAAAAAACCTAAAGAGATGAGAGAGAGAGAGAGAGAGAAAACACCTTCACTTCTTCGCCGTCCTTAGAGGCGACCTTTTCCGTCCAACCGAGGGGGAGCGGCTCCGGCGACACTGCGACGACCATTTGGCCGGACTCCGGCGGCTCCGTGTCGGCCATTTCGCTGAACTCTAGCGGAAAAAGTGCGATCTTTCCACTTTTTCTCTCTCCTGAAATGAGACCTAAAGTGAGATTTGCTTACACCAGAGAGAGAGATTTGGGGCTTTTTGTGAAGTGGGGAGGAGGAGATGGGGAGACACGTGTATTGAGGATACTGTAAATGATGAATTTAGTCCCTCTATTTGTTTTCTATCTCCATTATGCCCTCAACTTTGTATTATTTGCGTTTGACTCTCTGCCTTATGTCTTCTTACAATATTCATGTTAGCCTAGTTTAGTTCACCGTTTTATTTTTTCTTTTTTGTAGTATTTAGTTTACCAATTTTAGTAGTGATATAAATGAATTGAGTCGTTTACAAACAATCTTGGACTTGTCTTGATAAGGACTCGATTCAGACTTTATCATTTTGTAAATACGCTGAGTATGAACTATAATATATGGCTCATTGGATAAACGACTCGAGTTTGAATAATCAATAACTCTGCTTATTAAGGACTCAAACTCGTTCCATTAATTTTAAGATACTATAACATTGTACTTTGAAATTCGGGAAGCTATATAAAGAAATCTATAAAATTAGAAAGATGATTATATATGAAAAATAGAATAGTTTTAGACCACTATAAATAATATAGCAACACAAAAAAAGGTCATTTAATGTAATTTATTTTGGGTAAGTTTCAGCTTGTCCCCCTCATCATCTACCGCTTCATTTCATTTAACTCCTCTCATCTATTATATGTTTTGCTTTGCCCCTATTTTTTTAAGGAAATACCTGATTTACCCTTCTGTTATAATGATGTTAGTTAAAGTCAACTTGAAAATTTTAAATTTCCTAACTACCCCTCTATCTATCTATTCACCGGGAAACTTTTTTAACCCAAAATCATATATCTTTCTTTTCTTTCTCTCACTCTACCCTAAACTAGCTTAATTTCTTATAGATTAGTTGCTCCACAATCTTATCGCATTGTTATAGACTTTATATTGGAAACTGACTAAAATTTAAATGGTGAGAGCTTCAAAAAATTCAGAGCAAGATGTTTTAAATAAATAATAATCTTTGGTCAAAATTTAAGATCATCCTAATACATTTAGCAAGATGAATCCATTCATTGGTGAAAGAATAATCCTTTTTTCCTTTTTTAGTGGCAAGGGCAACATACTTTGGGGAGGGGATTGTATGTCATATAAAGCAAGAAGGATTTTGACACATTGGAGGTGGCGGAGGGGTTGGGTTTGAAGAAAGAAAAGGGTGGAGTTGAGAGGTTAGTTTTGAGTAAAGAAGTGCATGTGTGAAGTGCAAGAGACATGGGTAATTCGGTAAGTAAAAATTTACAAGGTAATATTAACTAACAGTGTTAAAAAGAAAAAGGGAAATTTAGGTATTTAATTAAAAACAAGGAGGTGAAGCGAAATCTAGGATCGCTGAGAGGGATTAAATAAAATAGAATGATAAATGAGGGGGTACACTGAAAAAGTTGCCCATTTATTTTTTACCTTTGCAAGTCTCTTCATATTAAGAAAACTCCCCCTTCCAAAAAAAATATATATATATATTAAGAAAATTCCTCACAATGAGTTTTTATGAGAAGCTTTGAAATCAAATAATTCTTGTATCAGAAATAATTATAAAGAAAAAATAAGTTTTACTAATCCAAAAGAATTTCCTAGTAACTATAGATTTGTTACAATGGTCATGATTATATTGTACCAGTTATTTATCACTAGGATTGTCGAAATGCAACGATGTTACTGTTTTCCTATTATGCATTATGATGTACTTTCAATTCCTTATCTTGTTATGTAATTATAAATGTCACCATCACAATGCTATGACAACACTTTTATATAAAAAAATAAAAAAAAATTTGATTAGATATTTTTGATCTAATAAATAGTAGAAAAGTAAACTTGTGTGTGGCGTCCCTAGAATTTTCATATTTATTTTATTAGTACTTCATTGCAATTATATTGTAGTCGGATCATGCATTATTTTTTTTTATTAGGATATTTCGAGCATTTTACATTCGGGTTTTTCATAGTTATGAATGACATATCGAGTTTCGAGTTTTGCGATATCGATTGCTTTTGAGCATATTTCATATCGAGATTTTATTTGAGATTATACGGACTGCAACTATGCCCATTTTATTTTAATTTTTGTGATGCCATTTTTGTTTCTACACAAAATTTACATAAATTAAGAGTACTTTCATATTGATTCGTGGAGTAATTTCATTTCGAAATTTACATGCTTGTAAATTTATGGCATGATATATACATAATTATCATATGCGTTTCGTAGTTATCAAGATACGTTTGTACGAAATTCCCGTAGTTAACAGTACGACATTCACAACATATTAAGCTTTATTGTGGTTGTTTCTTTGTGTGACCGTCTATGTGTCACCTTATATTTCTTTTATATTGGATAACAATGACATATATACCTATGTGTCCTAATATGGGCCAATGGGAAAATGCCATATGACCGTTTTGCCTTTTGCCTTGCTAAAAGCAAATGAAACCCATATATTTTATTCCCATTCAAAGTCACGCCAATGCTAAATCCCTTAAATCTAAACTTAGCATTTTTTTTGTCATTTATCTTGAGCCTAGCCACGGCAAGACTAAAAGAAAGAAAAAAAGAAGGGTTAACTTAGAAACCGAATTTCTACCTTTGATTTCTTCAACCTCGGAGTTGATCCAGCGAAACGAACTATAGATTCAGAATCTATGTGTTCTCATGAGTATTTTGAGATATGTTTCATAAACTCTCATGTTCGTTTATGATGCCTCAATTTTTGTGCCTTACCCGTACGTGAAAATAAACTTTGTAATTGTGTTTATTAGCATATTCTACATTTTTTCTTCTATAGGTGCAACATATAAAGCACATATCTTATACATCAAACATGGGCTTGAGTTGGCTGATTTTTGGGGGGCTTTCGGATCAGGCCATTTTCTTTGCATTCGGGAGGCCAAATTAGGTATGGTAGTCAACGTTCCTCACTCTAAACTTGACGACTTTTAATTATATGTTAACATGTTGATATCATTATATATATGTGCTCAAAAATGTGGATTGAGATTAAGCATAGTTGTAGAATA
>MKEJ01096661.1:0-17031 GCA_001753735.1 Embelia ribes | reverse complement strand
ATCTTACAAATTTTGTTGATGATTGGATCTGAAACAATCCAATAGCTAGTATATATTAGATTTTTCTATTTTTTCTCTCTATTTTCTTTATATATTCTAAGCGTGAGACTGATCGCTTCAAATATAACGACCATCAAAGTTTTTGTGTAAAAATCTTTATATCATGGTACTTTATACATTATATATATATATATATAAAGTACAAAAATCACGCACGCACTCACGCTCATGCTTCTTTCCCCTCCGCACAACTCTCACCACTCGCTACAACTCGCAGCTCTGAAAGACCGACCAAAATCACCGACTCGCAATATTATATATGTAAGTATTATATACACAATTATAGACATATATATGTACATATATGTGAATGTTTGCGCATATTTATATGTATTTGTTGTTCTTTTAATATCTTCTTGTTGATTATTCAGAGCCGCAATTAGGAGATACGAATAAGTTCGTTCAGGTGCTGCATTTTTATAGAGAGAAAGTGCATATATATATATATATATATATAGAGAGAGAGAGAGAGAGAGAGGAGGAGGTGGAGATGGAGAATGCGGCTGGGAAGATAAGGATTGGAGTATGCGTAATGGAAAAGAAGGTGAAATGCGGCTCCGAGGTTCCGTTCTTATTGCTTGAATTTCAACACATAATTGGAACCCCAAAAGCCGAGCATGAATGAGCAGTGATATGTTTTTTGTGAATTTTGTTTCACTAAAATTTTGTAATTTTGGAAACTATAATTACCAAACCAATATTGTTCCAAAAAATACATTTTCAAACTTCGGAGCCTGTTCAAATAATCGCAGCTTCAAATTGTGATTTTACGGCATTAGAAAATTGCATTTTGTAGCATTTTATTTCTCCAAAAATCATTGTTTCAAAGGCTGATGCAAAAATTGTAGTTTCAAGCCGCAATTTTGGTAAAAATTGTAGTTTGATGTTTTTATTTTTTGAAAATGCAATGCAAAAATCGCAGTTTGAACCTGCGATTTTGAAACAGCTTTGGTTTGGTAATTATTTGAAAACAACTTTGGCTTGGTTAATGGTTTTGCAAAATTGCTTTATTTGGGTCAAGATGTATGTTCTAATTGGTGGTTTTTTTGTAGGTTTTCTCAGCTCCTATGGGGCAGATTCTGGATAGGCTACAATCTTTTGGTGAATTTGAGGTACTAAATAATGAGGAATATGATTATCATAACAATAATCATGTACTTTAAAGTGAAGTGAGCTAACTAGTATGTGGCAATATCTTGTGCGTTGATTTCATTTCTTAAAAAAAGGTCAACACACAAAATGTTGGCATATAAGAGTCTGTCCATTTTCTTTATACATTATTGTTGGTACGCGCATCATTGTCTATGATGAAGTGTTTGTTGTTTGCTTTATTATATGTACTCTATTTTTCATATCTTGAGTTGCATTCTTTTGGTGGATTTGAGTTATTGAATAAAATTTCCGAATTCAGATGGATGCAATTTAGAGAATTAGTGGGAATAAATTGATAATCAATTAGGAACACTTTTCATTCTCGACTTTCTAAATTGGGTCATAATGTTTGTGATGTTATCTTGAGGTATTTAATTGCCTGTTTATAGTTGTAACTATGATGAAAGTGTTTGTTATTGCTTCTTCATATGTGTTTCGGTTTTTCTACCATGGGTTGCTTTCTTTTGGCGAAGAACTATATCTAACAGTTAACCTTGCGAATTCAAATGGAAATGATTGTTGTATAAAATTAGTTGAAATGTATTTAGGTGCTTAAATTGCGAATCATTCAAAATGCTAGATTGCTTTGGTTTGATTTTGTTCTTGTGGGTACGCAGGTTCATCATTGATACCTTAGCTATGATGCTGTTCGTTGATTGCTTTTTGTCATGTAATGACCATTTTATCTCTCTTGGATTTCTCTATTTTGATGATTTTCCTTCTATGCATGTTGTAGATCATATATTTTGGGGACAGGGCTATTCTTGAAGATCCTATAGAGTGGTAAATTTCCTTTACGAGGAGGCATTTATCTTATTGTCCTGTTTCTTATTGCAATTTTCTTTTTGTCTTGTTCTCTGGCTATATGGTTTTCATTAAAGATTTAATTTCTATGTGAATTTTCCTCAATGTATCATGCCATAGTCAATTTATTGCAGTTCTAGTTAATGTGTGGCTTTTCCATGTACAATTTTTTTCATATTTAGGAAAATCATACTAAAAACTTACTTCAAAAACAAATGTGGGGAAGAGGTAATATATATTATTGAGAGGCAGTACCATGCATGTTGGATTCATTTAAGTTGGTTCTTTGGTGTTTTGGCTTCTTCTTCCATCTGTAGACGACAGCCCTATTTTGTTTGTTCCCTATAGTGTGATCTTAATTTGACAATATTTTCAGCTGGCCAATATGTGATTGTCTGATTGCTTTTTATTCTTCTGGCTATCCACTTCAAAAGGCTGAGGCATATGCTGCACTGAGGAGGTAAGTATGATTTTGTTATTTTTTCTTTTACGACTTCTCTTATCCCACTCGCTTATCACTTCACTAAAAAATGCTGTGACATCTCTGTTTTCAGGCCTTTCCTTGTTAATGAATTGAAGCTGCAACACCTTCTTCAAGATAGAAGAAAGGTCTACGAGGTAAATTTTATGCTCATATCTTGCAAGTTTTGTTTTTGCATTTATTTCGGTTACTGACTCATTGCCTGTGATAAGAGTGTATGCTAAATGACTGAGTTCATATAGCAAATTTTATTTACTTCCCATTTTAAGTCATCCTGTCTGTGTTACGTCCTTGGCATGCAAACACTATTTTGTGTAAGTCGATTACGCTTTTGAAAGATTTGCTTTTGATACTTTTGGTTCAGTGTACTAAATCTGTTTTGACAATCACAACTACCTTATGAGAAGAACACTGAAGGATCTCAAATTTTCTATTTGGACGCTACATGGGCACAAAGTCCAGTTAGTTGAAAATTTTGATTGTTCTTGGAGAGCAGGGTGAACTCCTAGAATATACGGGAAACGATTCCCCTTTTGTGAGTTAGTACCTGTCATTTTTTTTTCCTGCTTTACTTGCCATATGCATCTTTCTTGTTAATTCAGGAAAGAGGATACTCTTTCAATTAATCTTCGGATTCCCTTCATAGTTTTTGAATTTGATCTTTCCCAAGGAACACGTTTCTTCCCTCTTCCTATTTATAAATTTCATCTCATGAGCGCTTGATTTTATTTTGCATGATATTGTTATGATTGCTGAACTGGTTTTTGTTATTACTGGCAATCTCGTTGACTTATTCCTTCTTTTCCCTTTAAAATGAAGCGTCTTGAAATGTATGGAATTCCTGTTCCAAGATATGCCTTTGTGAATAGAGAAGTACCGTACCAGGAGCTGGATTATTTTGTCGAAGAAGAAGATTTTGTTGAGGTTCATGGAAATCGCTTTTGGAAACCTTTTGTGGAAAAACCTGTCCACGGTGAGTGCCACTTTTGATTCTTTATTTAATTGTTTAAGATTGGACCATCTTGGATGTGTTCTTTACCGGTCCATGAAACTCCTTTAATGTTTACCTTCCTTGTAGAGAAAAGGTATCCATTGTCTTCTTGTATTTACTGTGGTCAAGTTCTTATTTCTTAGTTTCGGGTTTTGGATTGCTGTTGTGAATAAATTATTCTACGATATTTTTGGCTTTCAAAAAGTTTCCGTTATTAACTATTTATTATTTTATCAACTATACATACACACAATCCTAAACAAAGCATGGTGACGGATGTTTGAAATGTGCTTTTCTGAAGGTGATGACCACAGAATTATGATATATTACCCTAGTTCAGCTGGCGGAGGAATGAAAAAGTTATTCAGGAAGGTCAGTTACGGTAGTTTACTTAATCAGTGATGCACCTTCTCCATTTTATGAATTCATTTATTTTATAATTGATTAAATCTTCTCCAAGCAAGTTCTTTACTGGTTTGTCCTGAGGTTTTCTTTTCCTTTTCCTGGAGGAAAATCCTTGGAAGATTTTATTTTTCGGTTTTAATAGTTCAAGAGAACATTGATACTTGCTGATCCTTGGACTAGAAAGCATGATGGAATTGCAGATAAAATTGGTAACAGAAAACCTAAGTGACTTAACGCTATCTCTTTGATTTGTCCCATCTGGTTTGTCCTCTTATCACAGATTGTGAGTGTATCTCTGCCTCTTGATGAGTGATTCAGTCATGCATTAAGTCTTCTTACCATGTAGGCCTACTGGACTGGATCATATTCTATTGAACTATGTTATCCCGAAAAGGGGAAACAACACTGTCTTGTTGATTCGTCTGATTGTGTTGTGCCACGAGTTAATCTGTTTTTCTGGTTCAGGTTGGTAATCGGTCAAGTGAGTTTCATCCTGAAGTCAGAAGAGTGAGACGTGAAGGCTCTTACATATATGAAGAATTTATGCCCACTGGAGGAACCGATGTCAAGGTTCTGTCCTACGCTTACATTGTGAATCACTGAGTCAACACTTTAAAGACGCCTTAGCACATTTTGCAAAAATGTTTACTCGTAACAATTTGTGAAGTTGTTTGTTTGTAACTTGATGGTCAAACAAAGGAAACCTTCACAACCCTGTGTTTATATAGTCTTTGTTGTACACCCGATATATGACATTCCAGCACTTGTTGCCAACAGGATTTTTTGAGGCATGTGATTGAAGCTAATTCAGAGATGTCAATACCTTCAAGTCTCATAAGTTAGGTGCATGATATGGTTGTAGAGAAGTCTTTGTTGTGCAATTTGGCAGCAGATCAATGGTCCTCTTGAAAACCTATTAAGATATTAAAATGAAAAATTAGCAGTTTGCAAGGTCATTTATATGTAGTTTCTTGTGTATCAATGAAGTATTGGAGTTGATGCTATTGTGGTTGATTTGTCACAGTGTCAGCTCTTTGCATCTCTTGTTTTCTTATGTCCTTTTTCTTCATTTTTCTTGGTATGTCGTGCTATTTGATTTGCTATTGTTTTTTGTTACCTCAGAGTCCCTGAACTCTTTCAAATTCTTGCAGGTTTACACAGTTGGCTCTGAGTATGCACATGCTGAGGCTAGAAAATCTCCTGTTGTTGATGGAGTTGTCATGAGAAACCCGGATGGCAAAGAAGTATGTATTGATTTACATGTTCTCTCCGCCAAAAAATAGTTGCCAGTCTCTCTTCTTCTCATCCTATGTCTATCTGATCCTTGGGGGTTTTTGAGGTGGATTTCTATTTGCTTGTTGGTGTGTGCATGCATGCTTTTGTCAATTGAAAGAAGAACCAAAGTAAAACAGGCAGTTAAGCAGTTCTGATTTGCACCACTGAATGCTAAGAATGAACTTAGAGCGAGTGTTAGTATTTCTGATGTCTAGCTTGTAGCACTAGCATAAAGCCAAAGTTACCCTCAACTTAAAACTGAATGTGACAGGTCAGGTATCCTGTGCTACTTACTCCGACTGAGAAGCAAATGGCGAGAGAGGTTTACATGGCATTTAGGCAAGCAGTAAGTCATCTATATACTCAATAAGTCAAGTAGTTTCTTCATTTAATACTCTAACAGCAGTCTTTTTGTCAATATAATCATTTTTTTTTTCACTTTCATGTGAGTTTTAGCGCTCTAATTTTTAAATACAGTGGGTTCCTTTCTTCTCTCCATTCCTTCACGTCAGTTTGCTTTTCTTTTCAAAAGTTAAGCTCAATATATGTTCTTCCATTCAGATTTTCTCTTTTTGGTAACTTTAGGCTTTGCCTAGATTTGTGTCTGTTTCTTTAATTATGATATGCCATTTCAACTTTCTATTGTAGTTATTGCGGCTCGCTTCTTTTAGAAGCTTTTTCCACGTTGCTTATGCATCTGGTTTACTTTCTTTGTATGTAAAAAGTATAAATTGAGTTCTTGTTCGGATAGCTGAAGCAAATCCCATCATCGCAGACCGATGATGAACATGAAGTGGTAAATTCTAATCCTACAAACCAAAGTACATTGCAAGCTTTATTTGAAGTGCTGTTGCTTGTACATTTGTTGCCTGATGAAAAAGAGTATTTTCTGGTTGTAAAATGGTCTGTTACTGCTAGCCATTATATGATTTTGTGACACGTCAATGCACATGTTTTAAATTTAAATTTCGGTTTTTAGATTCACTTCTCTCCATGTTTATTGCAGGTCTGTGGTTTTGATCTTTTACGGTGTGAGGGGCGTTCCTATGTCTGTGATGTGAATGGATGGAGTTTTGTGAAGAACTCTTACAAGTAATTATTTAGAATCCATTTCTCTATTAAATTATTAATGCTTGCTAGTATCTCTATTGTTGAACTTATGAGATGAAGATCTTACACTGTCAGGTTTGTAGTGGGTTTCTTGCGTATTGACTTTTGTCTTCCTAGCTAATTAAGTCCGTTATTGCGACACTTGTTCACTGGCGTGTTTGTTGGTCTTTATTCCGTTTAACATCCATTTTAAGAGAATCTCCCCACTTTTTATCTTTTATAACTGCTACCTCTAATGTGCAGTAATGCCTAGTCTTCTGCTCTACATCTTTTAACTAATTTATTGTTTAGATACTACATCTGCAGCGTCTTCTACTCTCCTCTGTTCATTTTACTATTATATACTACTTCTGGACTATAGGTATTATGATGATGCTGCTTGTGTACTGAGGAAGTTGTTTCTAGATGCCAAAGCTCCCCACCTTTCTTCTACTATTCCACCAACTTTGCCATGGAAAGTTAATGAACCAAGTCCTCCTTCTGAGGGGCTAACACGCCAAGGAAGTGGGATCATTGGCACATTTGGGCAGTCTGAGGAACTACGTTGTGTGATAGCTATTATTCGGCAGTAAGATCTATACATCCATTTTCTTAGTCTCGTGAGGTGAATTTCACCACTCTGTACTAGCTAGTGATGTCTTTGTTTTGCAGTGGTGATAGAACACCAAAACAGAAGGTTAAGTTGAAAGTTACGGAGGAGAAGCTGTTGAATTTGATGTTAAAGTACAATGGAGGGAGGCCTAGATCTGAGGTGGTCCTTTTTCTTTGGTTTCTTTTCTTCCTTTTGTCTCCACATTTGTTTTTATAGAAGCCAAAGTTTCACTTGCTAATATTATCTTTTCTATTTTTGCAGACAAAACTTAAAAGCGCTGTTCAGTTGCAAGATTTGTTAGATGCCACAAGAATTCTTGTTCCACGTTCTAGGTATTACATCCTTGCTGTGTATATATAATGCCTTTAAACTTTAAAGCTTTGAGAATATTGTAGAAATCCAGTGTTTCATTATATCCATAGAAACTCTCCCCAAAAGTTCTACTCTTAGATAATTAGTTTTTGCTTGTATATGAATCGGCAACACTGACAGGGACAAGAAGTGATTTCTATGCTCTGTAAGAAGTTGGTTGACAAGAAGTGATTTCTTTGCTCTATAAGAATTTGGTTCTTTCTCCTGTCCCTTCGAGGCTTTTTTTTTTTTTTTCCGGTTAGCATGTGAAAGTTGGCCGTGGACCTGTTATAGACCAGAACTTTGTTTTCCACATGTTGCATCTAGTTTCCTTCCAGAAGTCTCTCTCTTTCTCTTTCACTCTAATGTGTGTATGGAAATTTTATATTTTACTTGCTACTTGGTTTTTGCCTGTAAGTTACGCGGGTGTGTTAATGTCAATTTAACATCATCTAGACCTGACCGTGAAAGTGATAGTGAAGCAGAAGATATCGAGCATGCGGAAAAGCTCCGACAGGTGAAAGCGGTTCTTGAAGAGGTACAATCAGCTGCATTGTTTTTCTTCTCCCATCAACGCTAGCCATCTGCAATCTTACTTTTTGACGTCATTTTTAATCTGAATTATACCTAATTTCTATCGCTATTTGAAGTGATGGATGGAGCTAATGGTGAGAAAAAAGTAAGAAGAGAGGAAGACAGTTTGTGAAAAAAGAAAACCGTGAGAAAGCTTTTGAGTTTAACCTTGACCTTACCTATCAACTCAGTAGAACATGCAGAGAACTCCATCAAGAATACTTTCCTTGGTCCTCAATAGTGGCACAATGGGTCATAATGGTGTTGTCACATTCTAAATCTGCGCATATAATTTTTCAGGCAAAGTTTTTTATAATGGGATAAAGGTGTGACCCTTAAGATCGGGGTAGGATGTTGAGATTTTCCACTGAACATTAAGTCCCTCCTTACATTGTAGGCAACTCAAAATTTCAACACTCTGTATGTTTGATTGTAATTTTCTTTTGAATCCAGGGAGGACATTTCTCTGGCATTTACAGGAAGGTTCAGTTAAAGCCATTAAAATGGGTTAAAGTTGCAAAAAGTGATGGTGAAGGTGAAGAAGAACGACCAGTGGAAGCGCTGATGGTGCTTAAATACGGTGGTGTTCTTACACATGCTGGTAGAAAGCAGGTGATCTTTGTAATAAAACATGCATTTCCCCTTTAGTCACCTCTCTTTCATATTGTTTGATTGTTACCTAGGTCACCAGGTCGTCAATCACGAGCAGGGGTGGGACCGCAAGAGTGTTAAACCTCTAGGTCAAAAAACTGTGAGAGCGGGAGTGGGAGCCACCTCTCAAGAAGGATTTGGTGACCTAGATTGTTACTCAGTTAGCTATTATTTCATGTGAAGGCTTAAGTTGTTAGGGAGAGACCCAACAATATTACTTTTTATATGAACACATCACCTCACATTTGGCCTCACTTCCTTCATTAGTAAGCCAAAAAAATCCATTAATATTTTCCAAATCTGGGTGTGGGTATGCTTTTGCTGTAACACATGTTAAAATTGTTAGCCGTCATTTAGAGAGAATAACAACATTACATTTTATAAGTCAGTTTAATTTTGACCCACTGAAGATGCAACTTTATTTTTTTATGCCAAAGAATGCGTGGCACTTCACGACTTATTGTGGTCTCTACATGTGTATTAATTTCATTTATACGATGGCATGTCATGCATTAAAGGCTGTTTGTGGAAAGAAAGGATTTCCAATTATTAAAGCCCATCACTTCCCAGTAAAAAGGGGAAGTAGAAGCCCAATATAAGCAACACAATAATTCAAGAACTCCCGATTTGAGATAATAACTTCAACACTCCCTCTCACTTGTGGTGGGCTGGCCAAATTCAAATTAAAGGCCCAACAGTTGCACATGAACGAGTGAAGTCAAATCAACAATTTTTCAAACAAGTAAATAAGCCCTTTTTGGCTCTGATACCATATGAAAGTCCATCCCTTAAGCAACAGAGTAATTCAATAAACTCCATGATGTGGCATAACAACTTTAACACCAATGATAGGAAACCTTTTTGGTTATGGATGTGGAAGAGGATTACTGAATCCTTCTTCAGTTTGACATTGCATACCATGTATTTTTTTCATTCCCGTTCTTTGATATATGCTGCTCCAATTTTGTCAGGCTGAAGAGCTGGGTAGATACTTCCGTAACAACATGTATCCAGGTTAGATTCTTGGATGCATTTACACTTCACGAGTACATATAACCATGGATATAGTTATACTTCATAGAGGAAGATTGTTGCAATTAGACTGCTATTCAACATTGGTTTTATTTTAGTGGTAGAGATTAGGAATTAGCTTGATGGGACCTGTGATTCACTTGGTATCATCTTTGTGCTTGATTCAACGATTGTGACAGAAGGCATGGATGGGTGATATCTCCAAATAATCCATTGCTTTTGAAAGAATTAATGAGTTTTAGTGATTGATTTGAGGTTATATTCAGGATATATTGTCAAAGTTTCTTTGCAGAATGAAAAATGAACAACATTCTTCTGGAATTAAGTAGGGGTAATAACTATTTGGAATATAAAAACATGGGAAAAACCGAGTCTATGTCTTAAAGCAGCATCATTTATGTGGTAAGTTGTGACAGTTTTTTTTTAAGCTCATATTTTCCTCATTTTCAGGTGAAGGTACTGGTCTGCTTCGCCTCCACAGTACGTACCGCCATGATCTTAAGATATACAGCTCTGATGAGGGTCGTGTACAGGTATTACATCCGAAATGCTTATTGATACCTTAGGTCTCATTTTCTAAATGCTTTCTTGTCTTCTTCATCTTTCCCAACCCATAGAACATTATGCGCCCATAGTTATTAATGCTCAAACTCTTTTGCTGACAGATGTCTGCAGCTGCCTTTGCGAAAGGCCTCCTCGACTTGGAGGGACAACTAACACCGATCCTGGTACACCATTTCCCATCAAACTTTATTTGTTGTTGCCCTGAATGCTATTTAATATAGATGGTCCTTTGTAAAGGTTTCACTTGTTAGCAAGGACTCTTCAATGTTGGATGGCCTTGACAATGCTAGTATCGAGATGAATGAGGCTAAGGTTTCTTTCTCTCCTCCATTATACTTCACCTTTTTTGTCTAGATATGCTTTTGTGCATGTCCAAAGTTATTTGATAGATCCAGATGAATTGTTCAAACATGTAGATTCTAGACCTGTCATTTTCCCAAAATGACAATGATAAAATGAAAAAAAAAAAAAATGGAAAAAGGAGATTCTAGATTTGTCTAATATTGTTCTTTTATCCTGCGTCCAGTTAGAACTTGATATGTTCCTGGGCAGTGGTGATGACAGATCCTAACTTTTATGTTCTGTTTTGTACCACTTGTGCCTGGGCCACATGGAATTAAGCACAAAGAGTACACATAATATTTTCGTATTATTGTGTTTTAAGTAAAAGAGGTCTAAAAGACCAAATGTCATTTTTTTTTTGTTATCCATCTACCACATGTCAATCTGCTGGACCTATCCATCTCTGTTGTTCTACAGTAATAATTTTTTCTTTTAAGAATAAATGAAATTCCCTACTACATGATTATCTTGTGAATTCCGTCAGTTTTAGGTTCGGCAATTCCAAGTGGAGCTAGGCTTGTTACTGTTTTCTAATCTTTGCAGTCATAATCTCCCCCTCTTTGTTTTTTTTAACTCCTTGATCAGGCTAGGTTAAATGAGATAATAATTTCTGGAGCTAAAGATAATTCTGACGATGGATCATCTGACATGCCTTGGATGGTCGATGGTGCTGGACTTCCTTCTAATGCTTTTGGGCTGCTACCGAAATTGGTAATGATAGATTTTTGCTGGATCAGCACCATCCAAAGTTGGATTCAACAACTTTCAATTTTCTCTCCACCTGGTGGATACCTATGTGCATATGCCTTAGGTTATGGAGTTATTTTATTGATTCTTTTGTGTGGTGGGTAGCTATAGCTCTATTTTCATGGAATAATGCATTTGCCCAAAGAAAATTAGAGAATCATGTATTTAAAAGCTTCAATAGTTTACAAAAATTTGAAGTCCCACACACTCATTACTCCTATAAACAAAAATGCAGATGCCACACTTTTGTTTCTTATACTGTGTTCTCCTTAATAGGTACAATTGACTAGGGAGGTCACTGAACAAGTTAGGCTACTGGCCAAGGATGAGAATGAGAAACTCGCAGAGACCACATCATATGATGTAATTCCTCCTTACGACCAAGCAAAAGCCCTCGGTAAAACTAACATTGATGTTGACCGTATTGCTGCTGGTTTGCCCTGTGGAAGTGAGGGATTTCTCCTTATGCATGCTCGATGGAGAAAACTTGAGAGAGACTTGTATAATGAACGCAAGCAGTAAGTATTTACTGTTTGTTAGTTATAATCATCCTTAGTCTTACAACATTTGAACATTGTTTATATGTTTTTTTATTTTGATCAGATTTTAATTTTCGGTGGTATATAAGACTTATTTGTCAGGCTAATATTTGTGTATTAACTTGCAGACGCTACGATATTACACAAATTCCAGATGTATATGACTCTTGCAAGTAAGACATCTACTTGTTTCTAGCTGTTACTACTGCATATAGCGTTATCATTATTTTTGTGACATGCATTTTCCTGTCCCCATATTAGAAGTAATCAGTACTGTTGTTTGGTTGGGTATTTTTTTCCCCCTGTAAATGCTTTACCTTTCTATGCCGGATGCTTAGGCTGAACACAGTGTTTAATTGCCTGCTCATATGATGTACCTCACCTCTTTAAACTTTGTTCATATTGAAGGACAGAATATGCAACACTTTAGATGCTAGGAAGTTTTTTTAGAAAACGGTCTGAATTTTTTTTGCGATAATTTTGACTAGTGGAATTTTTGTTCATGTCCTACAACAAGTTCAGATTTTTGAGTCAACTGCATTTGAGCTCAAAATCTATGGTGGATAATCTGTCGGCCTCTGGTTATAATCTTCAAAAATTTGAGGCTACAGATTGTCATTATGGATAATCTAGAGACTCTTTGCTGGTTGATGCATGAGATGGTCTAAGAATTATTTTGTTTTATCATTTTTCCTTCTTTTTTTCTGTAAAGTGCAAATTTGATGTCACCTCAGCACTTTTTCAGCATAATTACTAATATGCTTGTTGTTGTTACTGGTAGTTTATATTGATAGATGGTTCTTGTTATTCTGCATCTTTTCTAAATGTAGTGTATTGGTAAAAGCATGAGCTTAATACATCATGAAGTTTAACAGTTTGCAAATGCTTGATACTGTTATTTGAAATAGTCTAGCATGACACAGGACTTCAGTCTTCAGAAGTTAACACAGGAGAACACCTTGGTGCTCTTTACTGTTCTGATTCTGTTGTGTTTGATATTTAAAATCTATTATTTGTCCAAACAAGCATGTTATTAGAGATTTATAATGGGATTTTATATGATGTCCACTGTGGC
Organism: Embelia ribes; assembly: GCA_001753735.1. Classification (NCBI taxonomy): domain Eukaryota; kingdom Viridiplantae; phylum Streptophyta; class Magnoliopsida; order Ericales; family Primulaceae; genus Embelia; species Embelia ribes. The sequence continues at coordinate 4,287 of MKEJ01096661.1, read as the reverse complement.
TTATCCTTCCGTCTTTGTTTGTTTTGGTTCCACTGTTCAGATACGACCTCCTGCATAATGCCCATCTTAAATTACGTGGCTTGGATGAACTCTTCAAAGTTGCTCAGGTAGTCAATATTCAGATGTGTTCTGTCGCAATTTGTAACTATCCTGGTCACTAAAATTGCTTGGTATAGTTTGGCATATTTCAAGTGGTATCTTAGAAATTGCATCATCTTATGCTCTCATGTGATCATTTTTCTCATATTCGTGAATTATGTTTGATATTGATCGTTACTGGTTAGTTTTGTCAATTGTACTTGTATAACTGAAATGGGTCCTCAGTTTTAGCATCTGTACAGATATACTTCATGACCTGTCATGTCATATAGACTATCCTCTATTAAATAGTTATATCTTCTTGTTCTTTCAGTTACTCGCCGATGGTGTTATTCCTAATGAATATGGAATCAATCCAAAGCAGAAGTTACAGATTGGCTCAAAGGTATAATCTTTGTGGTTGCATCACATTCACTTTTACTTTATGTAGACGCACCAAAAAATTAATCATTTTGGCCATGAATTTGCGCCTTCAGATTGCCCGCCGTTTGCTGGGCAAAATCTTAATTGATCTGAGGAATACTCGTGAAGAAGCAATCAGTGTTGCTGAGTTGAAGAGTAATCAAGATCAATCAGCTCAAGTTAGGAAAGAAGAAACAGACAACCAATTGAAGCCTCACAGTAAGAGCGAAGATGGTAGAAGAGCGAGTTTCACAAGTGATAAGTCCTTTGATCCGGATGATGATGAGGACAAAGAGACCAAATACCGCTTGGATCCGAAGTGAATATGTTTAAACTTTTTCCGTCTAGTATACCAGACTTGCGACTATTACCATAGTTTGGAGTCCGCATCCTAACTAAGTTTGCTTACACGTTTTTTCTTTTTTTGTTTTGTGTTTTTTAGGTATGCTAATGTAAGAACTCCAGAGCGGCATGTGCGGACACGCCTTTACTTTACATCAGTAAGTAAATTGACTAATTATCTCTATTCACCCCTTTGGTGCTTTCTCCCTCCCTCTCTCAATCCTCCCTTTCTCTCTATGTCGCAAGGCACATGCTTCCTTTTACACGTGGCACGTGCTAAGACCACGTCATAGTTAAGCTTACAGGTTTAGGTTTTAGAGATTCTGAATTTTCTATACAAGCCAAGGCAAGGTTGTCGAGGCTTATCTTCTTAGGTCCTTGCTATTCATTTTCCATTTATGTGTCACACAAACAGAATTATGTGTTAGATCCCTATTTGATGTGATAAACCCACGACTCCCATGACTGACTGAAGAAAGGGTAATTGCATTGTAATTATGTGAAAATTGGGTGGAGGGACCTATACTTTTCAGAGAAGATACACTGTGCCATCAATTGGCTCCTCCATAAGTCAATTTTGATAGAAAGGGAAAAATGAAAAGAAGGAAAAGATCAAATTCTGTTATTTTTTTTGTACTTCTGTTTGGTTCAGTTATTTTGTATATATCGACTTCACTTTATTCTAAAATAACAGGAGTCTCACATTCATTCCCTGATGAATGTTCTCCGTTACTGTAATTTGGATGAGTGCCTACAAGAAGAAGATGGCCTTGTTTGCCATAGCGGCCTGGAGCGTCTGTACAAAACTAAGGAGCTTGATTACATGAGTTACATCGTATTAAGGATGTTCGAGAACACTGAGGTTAGTATCTCCAGACTAACTGTAAGAAGCTAGAGGATATGGAAACACTTTTTATAAAAAAAATCAAGGCAACACTTCTGTTAATCTGCCATTCTGTTTGGAATAAATTAAAAAAAATGACTTGCAGGTACCCTTGGAAGACCCAAAAAGATACCGCATTGAGATGACTTTTAGCCGAGGTGCAGATTTGTCACCATTGGAGGTACATGCTTATCTAATTCAGAAGGTTATCTTATATTGCCTTGTGGAGCATGCTAGTTATGTCACATACTCACATTTCCATGATTGTGATTCACAGCTAAAACTTGCAAGAATAAATTCAAAAGTCTGTCCCATAAAATTAGAGAACAGAACAGAAAAGAGGGGAGGGGATTTAATTGCGCATGATTCATGACGGATTTACATGTGATCTCTTCTTTATAAAAAGTAGGGTAAAGTCCAATTTGCCCCCTATCCTTTGGGGTTCATTTCAATTTGCGCCCCTATCTTTTCATTTGTTTCAAATTGCACCCCATCATTTCTATTCTCGTTTCAATTTGCCCCTTACTCTTTCAATTATTGTAATTTACTCCCTATACTTTTAGGTTCGTTCCAATTTCCCTTATTTTTTGTACCTTGTTTAATTTGTCCATATAATTATTATGTTTCATTCTAAAAATATAATGAGAAATTGAAATAACAACCACAAGTTAGTGGAAATATTTTAGTGAAAATCATTTGTAGGTCATATAACCTTTACATCTTTTAATATAATGTTTAGTAAATTTATCTCATTAATAATTTATAAAAGATGAAAAAGATGTGTTACATATATCATATGTCCCTTAACTTATCCACTTAAACAGTAAAATAATTCTGAGAAACTTTAGGCTATCCTTTTAATGAGTTGTCTTTATTAAAGTTAAATCTATTAATGATAAGGGTAAATTGAAACAAGATAAAAGGATTTGGGTAAATTAGAACGAGTCTAAAAGTTAGTGGAGTAAATTGCAAAACTTTTAAATTAATGGAGCAAATTGCAACGAGATTGGAAACGATATGGGACAATTTGAAACAATTGAAAGGATATGGACAAATTGGACTTTATCCTAAAAATTATAATATTACTTCGCCCAAGAAAGCCTTTGGCAAAACTCTCCCCTTCTTTTGGCATGCATCAAAAAACATTTTGGCAACCTAGCAAACTGTTTCATATAGATAAATTGAAGAATCAGCAGATGATGGAGACATTTGTGGACCCTGAAGAGGCCACTGCGATCATTATGAGTCGTGTATATTTAAAACCTTATTTTCATATTTCCTTGCAGAAAGACGACGGTGAAGCTGCTTCGTTGCATCAGGAGCATACATTGCCAATAATGGGTCCCGAAAGGCTGCAAGAAGTAGGGTCATATCTAACGTTAGAGAAAATGGAAACAATGGTTCGACCATTTGCAATGCCAGCAGAAGACTTTCCCCCACCGTCTACCCCACAGGGATTTACCGGCTACTTCTCCAAAAGTGCTTCTGTCTTGGAACGCCTGGTTAACCTCTGGCCCTTCAAGCATGGACCTAGTAATGGGAGGCACTAATACTCTTTACCCGTTCTCTTTTTCTATCTCAAAATTTTAGTTCTGTTTTCACATTTAAAGGTGGTTAATTCTTTTTCTTTATCAGCTAATTGTATCGAATTGGTGCCTACAAATTTTGGTAATATATGGAAAGCAACATGTTAGTAGCAATATATGGAAAAATAAATAAAAAGAAGCTTCTCTAAGTTTTTATCGCCTCTCTTCTGTCTAGCTTTTTACTGAAGCTAAATTGTAGCTCATGTGAGAAAGATAGTCCGACTAAGGTTCAGTCTTAGATTCCACTGAAGTTTCTCCGCCAACGGTGAGCCTGTTCAGTTTACTTGATGGATTCGACGCTCTCTGAATCCAGAGGTTTGTGGGCTTTGCGCAGCTGCAAGTACAGATACCGGTTCGGACTGCAGAGAAAATATAGGAATCATAACCAACGTACCCTAAATGTATATGGGTCTGGCCTGATGCAGATATGGCCTATTTGCATGTCAGCATTTGATGACCCAATCACTGGTCAGATACACAGGTCTAGATTTCAACCCTAACGTACACTACAGGGCGGAGGCGGGACTGATTCAGGTCAGGTACCGGTGGGACCCACTAGGTCCTTTGCAGGTCCAATAGGCCTATTGGGTAGAAGGTCAAACGCCACCCCTACCGTTGGGTACGGGTAGGACCCTCTAGGTCCTTTGTTCGGCTTATGTTGCTAGGTCCTTTGTTCGGCATATGCTGCAATCGAGCTATAAGTACTAGGTAGGCTATGTTTAACACAGCACTCGTCTAAAGTATCTATTGGGTTGCATTTAGAGCAATGCTTAATATAATTGCAATTTTTATGCTGATATTTATAACGCTGGTCTGCTGCGTTCAGCTAATGTGCAGTTGCTGCTGCAACTGATATGGACACAACACTTCTTAGTTCAATTTGGTGGACAAGAAGTCTTTCCTATAAGTAGAGGTATAAATTTCGGGTGACGTTACATTTTTTGCTTTGGCATCATTTATTTATTTTTTATTTTT
>MKEJ01096658.1:0-24931 GCA_001753735.1 Embelia ribes | reverse complement strand
TAATTATTAATTTTCGGGGAGAAAAATAGAAATAAAGTAACGATATCGGTTTTCAACATTAAATTTTTTTTTTGTTTTTTTGCTATTTTAGCTATAATAATTTTAAGCTAAATCCATAAAAATTTCCTCGTAATAAAAATTTTCAACAAATTCTTGTCACACCGGTAGAAAAGCATCTTGTAATCTATTTCTCTCGTTTTGACAAGGCTTTAACTCTATGGATCTAATTTTCAGCAATCTTAGAAAAATTTACTAATTTATTTTTCTAAACTTTCCAACCTATGGCAAGCGATTCTACATGTTTCCTGCAATAAATTAAAATTTATTTTTCCAGCTTGCAACACTATTAAAAAAATTTATCATCATTTTATAAATATTTTTTTGTGAAAACGCAGGTTGTGTCCGACGAGGCACGAGGGATGTACAATGGGGGAATGGCTGGGCTAACATATTGGAGCCCAAATGTAAACATCTTTAGGGACCCGCGATGGGGCCGAGGCCAAGAGACGCCTGGAGAGGATCCAGTTTTGTCCGGGAGATACGCCACCAGCTATGTCCGGGGGCTCCAAGGCGCCTCTGGCGACCGCCTTAAGGTGGCCGCTTGCTGCAAGCACTACACTGCATACGACCTCGACAATTGGAATGGCATTGACCGGTTCCATTTCGACGCTAAGGTAATTTTGCTAAACTAATATAGCTGAGTCCATAGTTAATAAAACATGTGACAACAAAAGAATGTTATATAATATGGACGAGTTAAATTTATTTTTTTGTTGGTAATTACCGTTCAAAAACTCGGCATAGTATATATAATTTAAAATTTATGATTATTTAAAATTCGTAAAACTATATTTGTCATTTGATTTTTTTTTTCTCAAGCAAGAATGAGAAGACGCCTAAAAAACATGAATTGTTCTTGAATTACACAAGATACGTAAAAAAAAAAAAAGGAAAAAAAAAAGGACCATTTTTCATTATAGTCCATTCCGGTTCGTATGTGTAAGTTTTTCTAAAATTATACATATATGTATGTACCAGCATTCTTTGTCTTGTAAATATTTTTTACATAAAAATGTGAATCATTTTTTTTTTTTATTCTTAACTTTTGTGAAGAGAATTTTATTTTGGCTGTGTATTCTTAATAAATAGATCAATATTCTATGGTTTGCCAACTAGTGACAAGTTATATAGTACAGAAACTTAAAATTTTCATTTATTTAAAGGAAAAAAAAGATAAATATGTAATTTATGTATATATATATATATATGTATATATAGGTGAGTAAGCAAGATTTGGAGGATACATATGATGTACCATTCAAGGCATGTGTGGTGCAAGGGAAAGTGGCTAGTGTGATGTGCTCTTATAATCAAGTTAATGGCAAGCCCACTTGTGCTGACCCTGACCTCCTACGTGGCACCATACGTGGCCAGTGGGGCCTCAATGGGTGAGCTCCAATTAACATGGCTTTTTTTCCTCCTTTTTTTTTTTAAATATGATATTTAAAAAATATTTATTACTAAAAAAAATTAAGTTTTTATATCGAGAGGGCAGTATGTAATTATAAAGGGTATTTATGATTTTGTCTTATCGTTATGGAATTATGTTTAGAATCAAAAACTTTTTTTTCATTTCGTTATTGTATAAATGAAATAGAATAAAAAAAAAAGTTTCTTTAATTTACATTTTTTTTTTATTTGAATGGATCAAAAAGAATTTTTATACTTGTGTTTATTCGAGCGGTAAGATATACGACTTGTTCGAACCTGCCAGTAGTTCGAGATAAATACACGAAACTAATGTATTTACATTCATATCTATAAACTAACTTCAATTTTTAAAATTTTTAACGAAGTCAAAGTTGATTTAACCTTAAATTCAAGTTGGTCTCGAGTTCGGTTTCAAGTCAAGCTCAAATATGTCTAATATTCATCTCGATTATGCTCTGCATGTGTCCAATATCGATAATATGTATGTACTATTTGGTACTAATGTCTTGATGTATTGCATCAAACAGGTATATTGTTTCGGACTGTGACTCAGTTGCTACCTTATATGACACCCAACACTACACAGCCACACCAGAAGATGCAGCTGCAGCCACTATAAAAGCAGGTACCTTTTTTTTTTTTATATACATACATACATATCTTCATACATTATAAAACAATTAAAATGTAAAAAATATTAACTAAATTAGTTTTATAAAATTTATGCAGGCCTGGACTTGGACTGTGGGCCTTTCCTAGCAATCTACACGGAGCAGGCCGTAAGGCTGGGCAAGTTGAACGAGGCCAATGTTGACGGGGCCTTGGCCAACACCCTTACGGTCCAAATGCGATTGGGTATGTTTGACGGTGAGCCGAATAACCAGCCCTATGGAAATTTAGGGCCAAGGGATGTGTGCACTCCGGCCCACCAAGAGCTGGCCCTCGAGGCGGCCCGACAAGGCATCGTGCTACTACAGAACCGAGCAGGATCTCTTCCGCTCTCCACCACCCGCCACCGCACCGTCGCAGTCATCGGACCCAATTCTGATGTTACCGTCACCATGATTGGCAACTACGCAGGTATGAACTTACCCAATTATAATCAAACAGGCTATCGGATTGCACAGGTTCAAGCCCAATTGGTAAAAGCCACTAATTAATAGGCCCATGGTAATATTACTAACTTGACTACATTTAAAATTAATTCGGCCGAACTAGTGATATTTTTACATATTTTTCTATTTTTCAGGTGTTGCATGTGGATATACAACACCATTACAAGGCATAACAAGATATGCAAAGACAATCCACCAAAGGGCTTGTAATGGTGTGGCTTGCCCTGATGGACAACTCTTCGGCCTTGCTGAACTTGCAGCCCGTCATGCCGACGCCACGGTCTTAGTAATGGGCCTCGACCAATCCATCGAAGCAGAGTTCAAGGACCGGACTGGGCTACTCCTACCCGGGCTCCAACAAGAGCTCGTCTCTAGGGTTGCCAAAGCTTCGAAAGGACCTGTTGTGCTGGTTCTGATGTCCGGTGGTCCCGTGGACATTTCTTTCGCCAAGAACGATCCTCGCATCTCGGCCATCCTGTGGGTCGGTTACCCGGGCCAGGCTGGAGGAACTGCCATTGCTGATGTCATTTTCGGAAGAATCAATCCAGGCATAAGAATTTATTTTCTATTTTTGCTAAATAACTTTATGTCTATTTCAACAAAGGATATAGATTTTATACATACATCTATGTAGGAAAATTCTACATATAACCATTCATTCATTATTCGACACGTGGAAGAGTAACTACATTCACATGAGAGATATTATTCATTAATTTTGAATTTTAAAATATTTTTCAAATAAATATGAGTTGTCTATATGTGTGACAAATAATTTGAAAATTTAGGAATCAACACTGTGACAACTATATTTCAACTATATGCACATTAGACATATTTTTTTTAAAATTTTTATAATTAATTATGATTAATATTATAATTTTTAAGTGGCTTATTTATTATATATCTATAGTTTTGAAATGTACAAAATCATCTCATGATAATAATAATCATAAAAATGGCTATCACATTTTTATTAAAACAACAATTGTAGTTATTGTTGAAATATAAAGAATAAATGAATCATTTTTTTTTATTTTGAAAGTAAAAAAAAAAAAAAAGCTAAATTCTGACTATATCGAGAAAGATAACACGTGCAACGAATGCGGAATGCACGTGTAATTTTTCTAGTTGATTTCCAAATATAATATTTTGTTAGCGGAGTAAAGTATTTAATATTTTAATGCTTTCAATTTAACAAATTACATATTTATCTTTTTTTTTCTTTAAATAAATGAAAATTTAATATAAATTTATCGTTCATGAATGGGTATTTTTGGAATAGAAAATAGAGAAAACCTTTTGTGGTCTTCACACTTTTAGAGAAAAATATTTTGAATTTCAAAATACAAATTTTAATATTAATTTATAATATTTTGTTGGTGGAGTAAGGTATTTAATGCTTTAATGGTCTTCAATTTAACAAATTACTTGTTTATCCTTTTTTGTCTTTAAATATCTAAAAAGTTAATGCAATTTTACTGCTCATAAAAGGGCATATATAAGTGACTTAATTTTTTTTTTATGTATCTGCATACAATTATTTTTTGGAAATTTTTTTCTTGAATATCCTAAAATTAAAAAATGGTATTTATTTACAAATTCGTATTTTATTAGTGTATATAGGGAAATAAATATTAATCATGGAGATTAGGCTGCTACAAATTCATTGAAAAATTCATTAAAATTCAGGGATTGATACTGTGAAAATTATGTTTCAGCTCCACAAGTTACATAGTAGACATAATTTTTTAATTTTTTATAGTTAATTATAATTATGATTATAATTTTTAAGTTGCTTATTTACTATACATCCATAGTTTTGAAATGTGCAAAATGATCATATGATAATAATAACAAATGATTATTATATTTTTGTTATAGCAGTAGTTATAAGTTGAAATATAAAGAATAAATGAATCGTTCTTTTATTCAGAAAGTAAAGAAAAATAGTTAAATTCTAATTATATCGAAAAAAATAATACGTGCAATATATGTGTAATTTTTTTAATATGTATAAAATCTCTATCCTAAAATGTTCTTTAAACTATAATATGTATTTAATACTGTTATATGTAAATTAATTTTCAGGAGGAAGGCTGACCATGACTTGGTACCCACAAGACTACCTAGCCAAGGTCCCAATGACAAACATGGCGATGCGAGCCGATCGAGCCTCGGGCTATCCGGGCCGAACTTACCGGTTCTATAAGGGCCCGGTTGTGTATCCTTTTGGGTACGGGCTTAGTTATACCTCATTTACCCATGATGTGGCTCAGGGCCCATCCAAAGTTTCAATACCCTTGTCAAACTTCAAAGGAGTTGAGAATTCAACATCATTGTACAATAGCATAAAGGTGAAGCACACAAATTGTGACACATTATCTTTAGGTCTACATGTTGATGTGAAGAATACTGGGAAGTCGGACGGGACCCACACGTTGCTCGTGTTCTCGACCCCACCAGTCAGCAAATGGGCCTTGGACAGACAGCTGATAGGGTTCGAGAAAGTCCACGTGTTAGCTGGAGAACGGAAGAGGGTCAGGGTCAATGTGGACGTTTGTGAGCATCTCAGTGTGGTTGACCAGTACGGGATCCGAAGGATCCCGATTGGTGAACATGATATTCATATTGGTGATACTAAGCATACTATTTCTCTTCAAACCACCCTTTAGATGGCACTAGATTATAGAAACTTATACCCATTGAGTTCCAACATCTTGGATATTGCTTGCGTGTGTTTTTTTCTTTTTAATTTAAGAGCAAGTGTAAAAAGCATAACTACTAGTTTCAAAAGTGATAAATAAATGAGAAAATAGAAAGGGAAAGTGTATTAGTTTAAGGATAATTGTGTGAAATATGGTCAAAATAAGAGATTTGACCTAAATATATGAAAGGTATGTTTAGAGACGCTTTCATTTCTAGTTCAGTAGATTGTGCTAAAAAAAGGAAGTGCTTGTAATATTCAAATTGAATAAAAAAAAAATCTCTTATCTTTTGCAATTTTTGCATTGTACACATCTTTTTAATTCGAATTTCTTTGAAGAAATTTGTGAATTTCAACAGTTTAAAAATATTCATTCACATAACAAAAGCCCTTATGGATTGGACAATGCAAAGCATGGCGAGGTTAGGATCATCTAATCAAAATTTCAGCAATATTTCTTTTAAATATATGTTGAAAATTTTTCCTTTTTCAAAAATTATTATATCGTTGTCAAATTAGCTTTTGTTAATAATAAATCTTTTGTTGAACATTTCAAATCTCCAAAAATAAGCCTGTCCAAACATTCCAAATGTGTAACAACAGTCTTACTATTTCAAAGAATTTCACTAATCCCATTACTTTAAAATTTAGAAACTCTTATGTCTCTGTATTTCTGTTTTTTATTAATAAAGATTATATTTAGTCCTTGTTATTTATGCCATCTGTTGAACGGTTCACAAACTCCAATTCAAATGATGGTTTTGAGTAATAATAATTTAACAAAATTGGCCACACATTATATTTTGGTCCTCGGATATTTTTCTGAAAATTGACCACCAGAGAAAAGTTGGATGGATGGGACAAGTATTTAACGGTAATATAACGGTTATATTGACTTAAAAATATGTATATATATAGAAAGAGACTACTGGCCCAACTCTTGGTGGAATAGTGCTATTTTCAAAATATATATATAAGTGGACTTAAAATTTTCGGGTAGGGTTCAAGTTTTTTTATGAATATGGATTTTTTTATTTTTTATTTTTGCACAGAGAGATTCTCGAGAGAGAGAGAGAGAGAGAGAGGCTATAAGCATTCCACCGTCTTTCTAAAACAAGATTTGAGAAATCAAATGATAAATATTCGATAATAGTCTTTTTATTTTTATTTTTTTAAAATCAAATGATAAAAATATTCCATAACAGTATTTTTTTTCCCGAGTTTCCAGAAAATCTTATAGAAAATTTAATTTTTTTAATTTTTTTTTAAAATTTGAAACCATTTAGTTTATTTTATTACAATATAGAAAATAATTTTAGTAATTTTTAATAATTATTTTAGAAAGATGATTTTAGTTAAATTTTCAAAATATGGATTTTTAGTTGGAGAAATGGGTTCTGAAAAATAGAAATTAAATGATAAAATTGGTGTGGATGCTCTAAATTGTTCAGTTTACTCTCCCATGGGCTTAACCTCCCAATTCTTCACTCGTTCTCTCTCATCCACTCTACAAAACCCTCATTGATTCTGGTAAATTAAATTTTCTGCTTTTTATTTGCTACATTTATTCTCAATATTTAGCTTGTTGATGGTGAGTCACCTGTCTTAAGTTATAGGGTTTGTTATATTCTTTTAGAGCTTCTCCATTAATTACAAGCTGCTTATTTATTATTGTGCATCTTATGACAATTGAAAAAGTAAAAAAGCTTCAATTGTTTTTTCAAGAAGATGGCTTCTTGCTAGTGATACAATGGTGTCAAGTAATTTCCCGTTCAGGGTTAAAATAAGTTCAGTTATTATATAAGGGTTTGTTTTGTAGCAGATTATAAGCAAATAAGGCAGCTGTTATTTTGGTTATGAAAATAGTTGGACGGATAAACTTAAAGCTTTTAACGTAGTCCAACTTTTAAGCACAAAAGCTTGAGCTTGAAACCAAACAAGCTCTAAGTTTAAACTAATTGGGGCATTCCACTAGTATAACCATATTCAACCCCAAAAAATTTAATCTCTACAGCTCGAACTCTAAAATGGAGGCAGAAATACGGGAAATATACACACCAGACCCCCCAAAATTTAAGCCCTAAACTTAAACATGGTAAGGTAGATTAAAGTTAAGGAAACTTTTGTAGCAAACTCTGTAATGGATTGAATAGTGTTTAGAAAGTATTTAGCCTTTTTTTCCCCTAAAAATGTTCTGACTCTGATCTAGTGAAAGCTGGTACTATATTCTCAGTTTTAGTTCTATGTCGATAGATTTAGTGACCCAGAGCTATCCGATAATCTTTTCGTATTTACTCCCTCAGTTACAAAATAAGTGTCGTTTAAGGTTGATGCAAAGGAATTAAGGAGGTCATTAAATAATTTAAATTTTAGCAAAGAATGCATATATTTTACCCAAATAACATTCATTAAATGTTTGATTGCTATTAATTGTACTAAAGTAACTCATAGAAGGCTATCCCTCTCATATTGTATTATAGAGCATGTGCCATATCACTTTACCGTAAAGTTCCACATTCCAAGTAACATAGGTCTTATCCAATGTTTGTGCCCTTTTCCTTACATTTTCTTTAATAATTTGTTTCCCTGTTCTTGTTCATTGTTCGTATCTGATTACTACAAAATTTAATTTATTCAGTTGTCAATAACAGAAAATCACGAGTTCTGGTTGTAAAAGAATAGCATGAGATGAAGGCATTGATGATATTGTTTGTGGGCTACCGAAAAATTTATTAGACAACATTTTAGAGCGTTTGCCTATAAGAGATGCAGTTCGTACGGGTATCTTGTCAAGAAAGTGGATGTATCTATGGTCAGCAAGGACATCGCTTGTGTTTGATAAACAGTTATTTGAGACGAATTTTACAAACAAACCAAACCCTGAATACACGTATACTATTCTAATCCATGATAAATTCCTATTTCGTACCTGTTGTTATGTTCACACTCCACATTCCAAGCTTAAATTGGGATTGGAACGTGCATGTTGATAAGTGGCTATTGTTTCTATCAAGAAATGGTATCGGTGAACTAAAAATAAATAATGTCTGTGATTCCTTATAAGCTGCCTTCTTGTGTCTCCTCATGCCTAAAATTGAGGGTTTTGATGGTCAACAATTGCCTATTTAAACTGCCAGATAAGGGTTTTGAGTTTGTAAACTTGGACATCCTTCGCATTGAATGTATCTCATTTGGCTATGATGCATATGGTGGTTCCGTCACTGTCTTACCACTGCTTACGCTCTTGTCCTTTTCTGGTTGTGAAGTGATCGAAAATCTTAAAATTTATGCTCGTAAGTTAAAATTCTTTTCCGCGTCAGTCATGATGTTAAATTTATCTCTCTTGACAAATACCCTAATTTGGCTACAGTTGTCATTGTAACAAGAAACAAAGTCTACTACCAGGGACAAGATAGTTCGTTCAATTTCAGTAAATTCCTGGAGAAGTTGCCAAGTGCTACATATCCATTCTTGATGGTCCTTGATTGAAAGTGAGTGTTCTGTTTCAATTCTTTTTCTTCTTATTTCTATTTTACTTATTGTGTTTGAAACATATAAACTTGATCTTTTCATGTTTAATTTCTTATTTATCGGCTGTAACTATGTTTCGAAGAGGGCTTTCCTTTATGTTACATCATCTGACTCGTCTTGGACTATGCTGGTTAAAACTTGATGATCTGGATCAGATTACGTGTGTTCTTTGCTTACATAGGAGTTTGCCAAGCCTGCAAATACTGGATGTTATGGTAAGTTTAAGTTTATTTACAAGGAACCGATACAATCTACTGATTGAAGAATTCATTGTGTAGCTAGCTCATGGTCACATTACCTGCAGGTCTTACCCATCAAGGGCACTAGCCTAGATTCAGTTTCTGGCCATCAATTGTTAAGCCTTCAAAAGGTGAAAATTATTTCCATCAATTGTTCAAAACCTCTCCTGCTTCTGGTGAAATGCATCCTAACTCGTTCGCCAAGTCTCCGCTCTATGCGCTTTGAATACTTACTTGACAAATGTGAGAAGTTCAACGACTCAAATCAGTTATTGCGGTTTCGTCAGGCATCGTTGAAGGCAGAAGTGATATATTCATGTGGAACACTTGCTTCTACTAGTTTGTCATATCCTGTACAAAACTTTTTTCCAGTAATTTAGAAGAAAAGTATTTTCTTCTTCTGATTAGCCGAAAATTAGAATTTGTTTGCTTTTCTTGCAGTTTTGTGCTTAATTTTCATAAAAGTGATGTGTGTCCCTAGAGTCTGTTTTTCTTGGACATTAATAAATTTATTTACGGGAGTATAAAAAAAAATTATTTACGGACAGAAAAGGAAAATTGGTATTGGAAGAAGGAAATTATGTGATAATCACAAAATAAAAAATTTTGATCTTGTGAAGAGCATCGCACCTTCACTGTACCGTGGGTCCTGTCCCTTGGAGAGATAGAATCTTTATTTTCATGGCGTCAATAAATTTTTTCCATTCACAACATGAAATGTACGGGGATCAGTGGATCACTATCACATGAACACTGAAAATTCAACTTGTCATTTATGATGTGTTGATTAATATCACCAGTTTCCGTTTAGTAGAGTATGTCCATGATCAATCACGAGACTAACCTGAACTTGGGGCAACAGGAGAGCATGCATAGGCATAACGTGTATGATGAATTGAGTAGATTCTTACCATGACGTAGGCCAATATGTGTTTGCCAACTGAGCAACATGTATTCCTGACAAGCTTCGTCATAAAATATTTGCAATGCTTTAGGATATTAATTTCGACTATTAGTACGAGAAAGCAAGTTTTTTTTTTTAGCATATGCATGGTTATGGTGTAGTGTCTTCTAACAGTGATCATCTTTTGTTTTCTGATCAAGCGGATTGGTTGTCATATTTTTTAACTATGCCTTGATTGAATTGATAATGAGGAACCAAGTTAGTTTATTGATTAGATTAAATGAATCAGATGAGAGAAGGAAAGTTTCTTATAAGAGAAGTGAAATTTAGTTATTTAAAAGTGAGGGAAAGGAAATTTTGCTTACTCTTGTTTTCTTTCATTACATGTGTGTGTGTGCACGGAGGAAAAGGAGGAGATGTACCCACATTGATTTAAATCCTTTATCTCCCCTCAGTACCTTCGGAAGCAAATAAGTCAGAAAATAATAACCTTGTTACAAACTATTCACCAGAATGAGTTTGGTTTGAGTAATATTAGGAATACCGTATGCAGCTTATAAGTCCAGTTGCAAGTTGAATGCACCACTTCTGTGGGGCATAGTGATTGGGTTAGCTAGTGCTGTTCCAAATTGGTTATCATCAATAAATTGATTTGGTATTGTCTCTGTTCTACGGACATGGCTTGTTGTTTACGTGACATTTGATTATCATAATCGTTCTATGTTCAGCCTCTCATAGAATTAATATTGGTGGTGTTTATGGCCCTAACTTGAAATTTAATAGGTTAGGGTCATGCACACCTCCTTTGCGGCTTGTGGGTCAATGATTCGTCCTGTTGGAAACAACTTATCTGAAAACCGAGTTAAGGCTGCACTTGTCAAACCCTCCTAGACCTCGCTATGGAAACAGAGGTAATGATTGGTGGTCATGGGTTCTATTGTTTAACTTACCTTTATGTTCATGCAGCTATGATTCTACAGTGAAAACACATCACGGAATTCTGTGAAGCCATTTAGCATATGTGGGATAAGTGTTGTTTGTATTTGCTACATTTGTAGTTTTGAATCGTAGGATGAGAAAGGGATGACTCGAATTCCCAACCTCTTCTAACAGGAAATCGTTCTTTATCAAACATGAAGTTTGAGACTGCTCCACCATATTAACCTTGACAGAGTATCTCTACGAGATCAGGGAGAAATACTACTATCCAATATAACAGAGCAGCGACGAAGAAACAAAATGAAGAACCTCTAAATAGAAGAACCCATAATTTTCTGATGCTGGTAACAGCTAGTTTCTTTGTTAAAATGAGGACTGGCCTTGTAATTGAAACACTAGATTTTCACAATTTTATAGCAAAGAATGTTTTAATCGTTTCAAGGCAACATTTTGTCCCCCATGGCTCATGATGTTCAAGCCACCAGCTTGTAGTTTTAGCCTTTTCCATTTTCCTCTTCAAAGAAGAGAAAACAGATGATTGAGACATAATGAACATATGCATACACGTATCTTTTCTCTAATCATAAAAAGGGAGCCTCTTTTGGTTCAAGGCCAATAGTTAAACCCTGTCCATTTCTTCTTTCACTAAATTGGTAACTTTTTCTGTTCTTGTTGCAATGTTGTCCGGGTTAGTGAGGTGATGTTTTTCTTCGGAAGTTAGCTGCATAATTTGGTTATAGTATTTGGGGTGTTTCTTCTGTATTGGGGTTATATACCCCTTTTTTCAATCTTATTATATCTTCGGTTTTTGTCAATGAAGTGTGACCCTGCTTAGTTTATTTAGTGCCATCATCATATCTAATTGCTGTGTTCTAAATCTTAATCCAGAATAATGTCATAGTAACTAATGGCTTTTCCTCTGTTATCTTGTTGCAAAAAGATGGAAATGTATTCCAAAGAGTACAAGCTTCTTAAAGACATTTCTGTTTTTTTTAATTCCCTTGATTTCTAGTTCAAGTTTTTTCTACAAGAATAGCAGACAATCATGGGTGCTGGTCGAGAAAAGTTGGTACTTGACAGAGACTTTAACGACGTTGTATTCACTCCTAAGCTCGTGTCCGCCTTGTACTTTCCAACTTCGAGGTATTATATATCCTTACTATAATGTGCTATTTATGCAGAGTTGATCTTTTCCGGTATGGAAATAAATCCATTTAACCGGTAATCATTAAGGGTCTTGGGATACCCAAGCCCATAAGTTTATGGACACAACTGTTAAAATCATACATTATACTCATGTTTATTCTCATTTTTCTTTTCCTTATATTCCTCATATCTTGGGCTTTCATATCTAGTCCTCATCCAGTCTCCCTCTCTTCACCCCCAACCGCTACGTCAAGGTCACTCACTCTCTCTCTCTCAATTTTACGGAGTCTATTCAATAGGAAATGATCAAACGATTAGATATGCTAGATTAATTGCTTATTGACCTATGAAGTGTTGTTAGATTCTTTGTTTCTGTTCCTAGTTATTGGATTCTTTAAAAAAAAAAAAAAATCATCTTTATTTAGATATGCGAGCTTGGAAACTGCTTGTGTCGTCGTGAATGACAATACTGACACATCTTGGCCGTCCATGTCATTACTAGGTTTTGGGGATTGGTCTGATGTAGCTTATATCGCATTGCCTAAATCCAAACTCTCAGCTTTTGGTTAATTGTTTTTCATAATGTTTGGGGGTTTTGTTCCTTGGTACTTGAGGTAAACTTGGAGGTTGTTCTACTATTGAATTGGCTCCTTCTGTTGTTCATGCCTTTTCTAGCTTTGGTTATGGGTTTTGTTTTCATTTAGGCACTGGAAGAGAATGTTTTTTAGGTGATGCTTTTCTTTAAATAGATGCAGCGTGATTTTGGGTTGGCATTGGGACAGTCTATATCTATATTGTAGTTGTCTAACCCTCTCTTCATGCTTGTATCTTTGATTTTTTTCACTAAAACTCGGTTTGCTGGTTCGTTTATCAGATGGTAATAGTCCTACTCCTTACACTTAATCGCGTAAAATGACAAATAATCGTCATCAACTTTCTGTTTTTCCCTCTTTTTCTTGTTGGTTGAATTAAAAAAAAAGAAAAGTGTATTAGAAATACAAGCTTTTAAGAACTTATTCAAAGAGTATAAGTTTCTAGTGAGAGTTCTTACTTTACAGTCATTCTTGATTACTATTTTCCTCTTTGAATAACAGATAATCATGAGTGTCGCTCGTTAAAAGCTTGCACTAGTATGATATCCTTTGTGGGCTGCCACGGCATGTTTTAGACAAAATTTTTGAGTGTTTACCTGTTAAAGATGCAGCAAAGACATGTGTCTTATCTAAAAAGTGGAGGTATATCTGGTGTACATATCCATATCTTGTGTTTGATAAACAGTTCTTTGTGTTGAATATAGCAAATAAATCCAACTCTTCTGGGAGGTATGTCGATCTAATCTATGACGTGCTCTTTCAACATGATGGCCCAGTTCTTATATTCGATCTCTACATTTTGAACTTAATTCGTGATTGGAGCGAGCACGTTGACCAGTGGTTGCTATTTGTATCAAGGAATGGTATCAAGCGACTTAGCCTGGATTATCAGTGTCCTAGTCCTTATGAGCTGCCTTCCATTGTTTTCAATTGCCCAAATTTGACTTGGTTACAGCTGAAGAACTGTATCTTTAAGCCACTAGATACGTTTTCCGGATTCAGAAACTTTGTCAGCCTTTTCCTTGAAAAAATTTCATTTGGTGCTTATGCATTTGGTGGACTTCCCCCGTCGCTCCACTGCTTTGCACTTTAGCCTTCAAATCATGCATTGGCATTGAAAATTTCAATGTTGCTGCTCCTCAACTCAAAAGGAATTATAGCCAGTTATAGCAATGAAATTAACTCAACCTTTTTCGAGAAATTTCCCAATTTGGTCTATATTGTCATTTACATTGAAGAAGCAAAAGTCACCTACCAGAAGAAAGGTCGCCTGATCGGTTTCAGTGATTTGCATGAGAAGTCTTTAAGAATAAAAGTTTTAAGTTTTGATGGATGTTTTCTAAAAGTGAGTGTGGTGTTGTTTTTAATTTTTTTTTAGTTTACTTCTCATTTTGAAAAATAATTAACTTGTTTTTCTATTGTTTGGTTAGCTTTCTGCTCCGACTCCAAATCAAAGAAGGGCTTCCCTTACATTCAGATTCTTGAAGACTCTATTGTTCCGTCATCTGTCTTTCGATGATTTCGATCAGATTTCAGGTGTTCTTTGGTTACTCAATAGCTCACCTAGCCTACGGTTGTTCAGAGCATCGGTGAGCTTATCATAATGAACAGACAATATACATTCTGTTGCATTAACAATTAAGAGACTATTTATTGCCACAAATTTACAGGTATCACGATCTGAGGGTATTGCTGGACAATTGCTTTTGATTCATTTGGCAACTTCCGACTGCTTGGGTGAGATGTCGAACCTCCGATCGGTGGAGTTGAATTCTATCAAGGGTTCAAAGCCTTTTTTACTCATCAAATTCATCTTATCTCATGCACCAAACCTCGAGTCTGTTCATGTAAAGTACGGTGTTACGGACAGAGATCAGCGGCTCAGAATCACTAATGAGTTCATGCAATTCCCTCGGGCATCAGGCAAGGGTAAAATAATATTTGATGGCTAATTTCTCCAGTTTCGCTGCCATGATTTTTATTTTTTGTGCTCTTCTCCAAAACCAGGTCATTAAGGTAGGTTGAGTGTTGCTTGTACTTTGCGTTTAATGTGCTCTATATTGTCGTGTTCGGATGATATGTCATCTTTTTTTGAAAAATTTGTGAGGTGTTCACAAGAACAGAAATGTTATTTACATGTAAACCTTCATCTTTTGGGGGGAACCTCTCTTTGTTTTCGGGTAATTTTAAAATCTGGTTATTTTTTCTTGTTTTCTCATATCGTATCTTCACATTTCTTTCCTTTTCGTCGGTTGGTGTGTAGTTTGGCAGAAGTTCACTTGGGACCTAAATTAGATCAAACCTTGAATTTGAAGGCAATTAAATAAGGCTTTTTTGTTGCAGCTTTTAAGCTCTAATTTCTTTGTTTGTTACTTGAAAGCTAGTAGCTAAGCTGAATGTTGCTGTTTTGATCTAAAAAAGTTAAAAGTTTTAAGATGAATGAATCTAGCTTTTTCCTTGATCTAAACAAGCTGAATGTATTTAACATTTCTAAAGGTTAATTGGGTTTGTAGTGCTAAAAAATTGCTTTGGCATCATCAATGAATTTATGTTGTTATTGTTTCTTCTCTATTCTATGACATGCCTTTAAATTCATGTCAGTAGAAGCCTCAGATACAAAGTCCAGCTAACTCTTGATATGTGGATGGGGTGGACAATGAGCAGCATGATCTTGCAACTCGGGATAGAGTGGGCCAAATTTAATATAAGTCTAACCCGTTCCATCCAACGGTGGTCTCTCTGGATAGGGTACCTCTACTGTCTTTATATTTCAAAAGGTTTTCTAGCCCTCAGTGACTTCCCCAATGGATAGATATATAATTTAATATGGTGGCAGATGCAGGATTTAGCACTGGAGTGAGCCACGGTACTTCTCTTATCCTGAAAATTGGTTATTTTTTATCCTGAAAATTGGTTATTTTTTCTTGAATTTGGGTGGTGTTATGACCATTGTCGTGGTTTATGTCTATCGATATTATCACGTCAACAGTTGATTGATGTGGCTCGACTAGTAACACACATGTAGTCCATTGGTATGAACCAAAGAACATATGAAAGAACAGAAGAAATTGATGTAGGACACACTTATTGGACACTCGTACGACCATTTCCCGTTAGATTTAGCTTTTGAAGATGATACGGAACTTTTGTGTAGTTAATAAGATGAAAGGGTTAACTTTAGGAGAAGAGATTAGGTTCCTGGGATGAGTTGTACTGCATTGTTTTATATCATACTCATATCTCGTACTTGCATTACACCATTTGGAATATGGCATCTCGGTACTCGTATTACGCCATGTGTCATATCGCCTTGTTTGGTGTTTCGAATGAATGGGTTTGGTTTGATTCACGTTCCTCATACCAAACACAACACAAGTCATCAATGTCATTAATTAGCTGATGTGATTTTGGACTATTAGGATTACAGTTTTGAAACACTTTTTTAAGTTTTAGAATGAAGATATTTGAAGAAACTCATCTAAAAATTTTATAAGGTTTATTTCATTGGGCCAAAACTAGTTTTTGATAAAAATGGAATAGACATGAAATAAAATATGGAAAGTCTTCAATTTTACAATATTTTAAGCTTCAAAACAAGTTAGATACAACTATACGAGAACTAAAATAGTAATAAATTTAGAGAAAGCAACCAACTACGCTTGGAAACCAACAATTAATATAGAAATTTGAAAACAAGTTGTAGTTTCATTTGATCCGATAGGCTTCACCATACTGAGATTAAAATTATGTATAATTTCATCAAAAAATCACTCTTGGTGACAAATAAAATGGATTGTGTAAACTAGATACGTCGATTGGGGCAACCGAAGCCACAAAAGAGTTGATTCTCGGAATCAACGTGCATGCCTTAGGCTCCCAACATCTTAGAGAAACAAAATGGAGGTCATTTTTAAATTCACAAACCAAAATGTCCTTTTCTCTATGCTATTTTATGGCTTGTAAAAAGGAAAATGAGTTGTCTACATAAATGGGAGGATTTTCTTGCCACTGTCAATAGGGAACTCATTGAGAGAGACATTTTTGTTGTTGTTGTTGTCTTTTTTTTGTTCGAAAACCCATTGAAAGAGACTTAGCATGGTGCATATGGAATACAAAAGACATACATGAACTGGATTAGCAAACAAGATGTACATAAACACATGCCAATCAACCTCAGCCCACACTAACATCGGACACAAGAAAACACGGTCGCTGTTGAAAGATGGAATAAAGATTTGCACCAGAATAATGTGGCAGTGACAATTTTGCATAGAGAGAACGTCGTATTGGGTTCTGTTTTCTTGATATCTACATGTATGAATGAGTAAATAAGATGCACATACAAGACATGCCAACCAACCTCAACCCACACCAACATCAGTTAGAAAAAGGACATCGTTGCCGAGAACCGTTGTAGAACTCTGCATCAGAATAATGGGACAATGACGGCGACAATTCCACACGTAGAGAACATCGTAATGGGTTGTTTTTTCTAGATAGATACATGAATGGATGGCTAAACAAGATGCAAATGCAGCACATGGCAATCAACCTCAACACACACTAACATCAGGGAAAAAATGTTGTCGTTAGCGAAAACCAATATGTAATTAAGCACCAGAATGATGTGGTAATGACAGTTCTGCATGCATAGAAGCATTGTTTGTCTTGATAGATACGTCTATACAATGCCACGTCATTCTCCGGGCAGTTTTTTGCTACCTAGATTCTTCATATTGATGTCACATTTTGCACATAAGGTTCCAGCTGCGAAGAGCTTGTCTCACTATCAACAAACTTCCAAGGCATTATTTGCACATGGAGCCCAGAACCAAAAAAAGCCAAGTTATAATCACACCAAGAGAATAAGCAATAAGAGAGGGAGAAATGATAGAAGGGGCCTCTCATGTCTAGTTTTAGACAGATAAGGGAAAGCAATGGTGGGAACAACCAAAAGATCGTGCTAACGACGTGCTCGAGTATTTCCAAGGAGGTATTTTGCCCCCCAAATATGCCAAACATTATGAGTCCTTTCAAGGGGCAATATGCAACTTAATGTGAAACAAACCCGCTAGTTAAAATAATTAAGGTTGAAAAAAAAATCAACCTCTACACGGAGAGTTTTTCTTCTCTATTTACAACTTGAGGCAAAGGATAGTGTGACTATTTATCACAATTTGACATAAAAAAAAGAAGGGGAAATTATGCGCTTTACACGACCAAATTTGCTACTGATTTTCACCTTTTAACCTCTACTTGCGATAATGAATTTTAGCGCCAACGAGTTTTACTTGGCGCATATATGTTGACGATGCTAGAAGTCTTTACAAAAAGGACACGCCTCTTACGGCCTCAACTTTCTTAACTTTTTCCCTCTGCACCGGTATTCCATCAACATCTAGCACAATGCACAAAATCGAGCACCTACGTAAAGTTTAGGGGAGTAAAATTTACATAAATGTAAATACAGGCCAAGCTAAAAATCGAATGGCAGCTGAGTAGTGTACTACATAATCTCCCCAAACAAAAACATCAATGCAATATGGAATTTGAACCTCAAGGGACTTAATCTAAACCTACCCCTAAAATCGGAAAATCATAAGCTGCATCTTCAACCCCTAAAATCATAGTGATTCAATAATTGTTATGCCAGCACACATACATGCTTCTCCCATATTCTCAAGTTGCAACTTACTAATTTCATTAGACTATGCCTCTGGTTGATCCTTTTTGTTTGAATACCAACAACCATAACATTATGGTTAAAAAGCTAAATTATCATGAAGGGCAGTGCTAGCTTCCAGCGTCTATGGTATCTTCATCTGATGATCGCCACATCAGCACGAATCTCACCATCCCAACCATAAAGTGAAATTCCCCAGATATACAAGAAAAAAGACACAAGCATGCTTTTATTGAAAGACAAAAACAACCAACTAAACAAGGGCCAATAAGATAGGAGCAAATGTCCTATTGCCACTTCACCCCATCTGACCTGTACAAAAAGCCAAAACACAGCTTGAATACACTGTACACATCACAGAGAGAAAAAAAAAAGCTGCTTCTTGATAAAGGAGAAGTTGAGTAGGGCAATAAGTGCCTTCCCCCCTTTAAAACTACATGAGATTTGAGGGTCTTGTATATATTCATCCTTGTTTGCCTAGTTGGCCTTATCTGATTCCCAGTTCAAAAGCTGCTTCATATTTATGAAAAATAAATGAAAAGGTACCCTTCAGGTGCAAGGACTGGTGAACAAGTGAGCAACCCTGATTGCTTCGTATTTAAGATTGACCACACATGTATATGCACATGTATCTACACATGTATATGCACAATACAGTGCACAAGGCTCCCGCATGTATCCTGATAATATGAGGCCACCACTATATAATGCCTCATCAATGATATGAGGGTGATTGTGTCGAGTTCTTCTCTGAGATGGGTATCTTTATTTTAATACCCATTGGAAGCACATAATTCAACATACACTTTTAGGCTTCTCTCTACAAGGTTCAAATCTTTTTGAATCATAGAGCAATATACATTATCTGTTTCATTCTTTTCTGGGTTATATTCACTGCTCTTTTAGATTGTTATTTGATCAAGATGGAGTTTGAGTTCTTCTTAGACGGATACTTTTGTTTCTTCTCCCTCTTGATATAGAAGAAAAACACATTATTGGGATTTTCTCTCGAAAGTTGGTATCCTTTTTCGGATTTACACGAAGGAATTATTAGCTTGGCTTCAAGCAATGATAGGAGGGTGATTCTGTGAGTTTTTTACGATACGAGTATCTTTGTTTCTTCACCCTATTGATACCTAGAGGGAAGGAGAAAATTTGGGATTTCTCAAAGAGTTCTTTATCTTTTTTTGGGTGATTCACTGGTCGTCGAAGTTGTTATTTAACCAAAAATGGAGCCTTCAAAAGTTTCAGACGAATGTAGCAGCAGTGAGTCTGGTTGGACAACCTATTTAGCCTCCCCAATACACGACGATAGAGACAATGAAAATGAAGATGATGAAAACCAAGACGAACATATTAGTACTCATCATCGAGCGAACATAGATGAAAATGATGACGAAACTGATGATTCTATGGCTTCGGACGCATCATCAGGACCGAGAAATTTAGAAGTCTCCAATGATGGGAGCAAAAAAAGCCATTTATTCGGCAAAAATCAGAGCAAACTATTTTCACACGAAAAAAATAGTAAGCAGGCGGAAAAGGGTGGAAAGATTGAGGCAGAGAAGGAAGTAACCAGGGGCAATGCAAATGCTCCTACTTGTTACAGTAAAACTGCAGCAAAGGTAAGAAAAACCAAGAAGACGGGAAAGAAATGAATGTTGTTCGGATCATCATCATTGAAGCCTTAAATCCAAGAAATTGGGGTCGGTTAACTGGAACCAATATAAGATATCACGTCGTGTCGTTAACGTGATATTTTCAATTTTTTTTCGGATATTTCCCAAAATCAATGGAATAATTCGGATTTTTTGTTCTAAAACCTGAGATGGAATGTGTGATCAAAAGAATTGTGATTGACAGGTAGTAGGCACATGCAGGGGCAAGTTACCAATGTGCATGTACAACTGTGTTTTTGTGTATTCTATGTAAATCATATGCTTAAGTTATATATTTATTGCGTAATGCTTAATAATATGTGTTTTGTATGGAAGAAGCATACATTATGATGAAAAGAGAATAAATATAAGTTACAAGGCAGATGATGTTTGGTGGAAATAACATAAGCAATTGGCGTGACAAAGAAGGGAGCCAGAGCGTAAGCAAGCACCTTCCTCGATTAGAAAACAAAAACATGATTCGGAAATTTTGTTTTGGCTAAAGCTTCGTAGGAAAGTAGAAACATGAGGCAGGATATGAAAGCAGCAGAAATAGGAATCAAGTAGTTCTAGAGATTGTTCGAACAAAAGTTTGTGATATAAATGGTTAGATACTGATACTGGGTTCTTCTCGGATTGGTTATTTTTCCTTATTTGTGGATGAAACTCGATTCTTCTCTTTTGATTTCTTTTGTAAAGTTAATTGATATATTTTGATGGTCACCTTTATGGAAAACTTTTAAGTTTATTATCAACATTTACCACCTTCAAGTTAGCTCGTATTGGTCCTGAAACTGAGTTTCTAAATCTACAAACTTAGTTACATGCAGGCAAAGCACCACGTCAAAAATAGGAGCAGCATATCCAGAACTTAAGAAAAAGTATGAAGAAAAAAAGTGGAAAAGCAACAAGAAAAAGAAGATTTAATAGTTTCAAGATATCACATATCCATAATTCTCCTCAAACAGCAATAGAGAAACCGAGAGCAAGCACATAGACGAAATTAAGATTTCACAAACGAACATATTTGTTCTTATTTCTGTAAGCCGGTTCACAAGTCTAAAGGATTACATCCTTTAATGCATAACAAGAAAGCAAAGACTATAAAAGCCTTGCAATATAGCTAATTAATATGGAAAACATAGCACAACAATACGACAACAATAAAAAAAAAAACCGCTCATTTCAATGAAATTATCAGGTCAATAGCATCAACTAGACCTTCAAAAGCAAACAAACAGAGCTCAGATCTTTGACTGCTTCGCAATTTTGAACCACTCAGTATGGAAAGACCCCGGCATATCAGTCCTCTCATAAGTATGAGCACCAAAGTAATCTCTCTGTGACTGAACCAAATTTGCAGGGACTCGTTCTCGCCTATATGTATCGAAATAAGCAAGACTAGAAGACATACCAGGAATGCTAATCCCCGAGTTGATAGCTAGGCAAACGACTCTCCTCCAAGCATATTGTCGATCAACTATCTCCTTTGCAAACTCCGGGTCCACAAGAAGGTTAGCTAGTTCCGCATTCCGATCATACGCCTGCTTAATCCTGTCCAAGAATATAGCCCGTATGATGCATCCACCTTTCCAAATCCTAGCCAATTCCCCGAGTTTCAATCCCCATCCCTTTTCTACACTCTTTGCACGGATCAAGTTCATCCCCTGAGCATAACTACATATTTTCGACGCATATAGTGCTTGTCTCACATCATCAATAAGTTTTTTCTTATCCACAACTTGATCAGAGATGATGTCATTAATCCCGCTAGATTTGAACACCTTGGAAGCTTCTACTCTCTCATCCTTCAACCCACTGAGAAACCTCGAGTCTAGAGATGAAGCTATGGTTGGAGCAGCAACTGACAGCTCAGCAGCTTGTTGAACCGTCCATTTCCCAGTTCCCTTCATCCCAGTTTTGTCGAGGACCTTGTCGACTAAATACCCATCTCCCTTATCATCCTTAATCGAGAAAATATCAGCAGTGATCTCAATCAAGAAGCTCAGAAGCTCGCCTTTATTCCACTCAGAGAAAACTTGGTGTAGCTCCTCATTTGAGAGCTTTCCGACCGATTTAAGCACATCGTAAGCCTCTGCGATGAGCTGCATATCACCGTACTCAATACCATTATGAACCATCTTAACGAAATTCCCCGATCCGCCTTTGCCGATATAAGTGACACACGGCCCACTGTCAGGGACCTGAGCAGCTACCTTAAGGAGGATATCTTCGATGTACTTATAGGCCTCGAAAGAGCCTCCAGGCATCAAAGAAGGACCATTGCGGGCCCCCTCCTCACCGCCCGAAACTCCCATTCCCAGATAGAGGAGGCTCTTGTCTGCCACCTCCTTTTCTCTCCTCTCGGTGTTCTCGTACCACTCGTTGCCTCCGTCAATGATACAGTCACCCTTTTCCATGTAGACGGAAAGGGTTTTGATGGTTTGGTCGACAGGTGTGCCAGCCTTGACGAGAATTATGATGACACGTGGCTTTTGGATCGACTTAACAAAGGATTCGGGGTCGTGGAAGCCGAAGAGGGGGAGGTTCCCTTCTTGTTTGGCTCGTTCAACCGTTTCGTCGACTTTTGAAGTGGTCCTGTTGTAGACCGAAATGGGGAACCCTTTTTCAGCTACGTTGAGGGCTAGGTTTTGGCCCATGACTGCAAGGCCCGCAAGACCAATTCTTGTTGGGGTAGACATTTTTCCTGTCACAAAAAACTTCAATCAAATTTAGTTACACACAATAATATGCGTTGAAAAAGCCACTTTCGAACACCGAAAAGCATAAAATACGTAAATACAGAAAACATTAGCTCTTGCATACAGAAGCACAAAATGCACCATACAAACCTACATGATAAAGAGTATTATTTTGCGGTCTATAAAATGCATCAATTGTCTGAAAAAGAAACTTCAAATGTATCGTGTAAACTGCATCTCGGATTGTATTGCTTGACAAGTAAAAGTAGTTGATATGTGATTTGGAACTCAGATCACAGATTTCAAGGGTCTAGTGACAGACATGTCTAGGAGCAACAAAAAGAAGGAAAATAATTGGAGTCTAACTTGGAAGATCAACTCTATCATTGTCAGTTGAGAGAGCAAATCTTATTGAAAAAGATAACCAGCTAATAAGCACAGACATGGATATGGCGGGAATTCAGCCTTTTTTTCATTGATAATATTTTTTTATAAGTTGATAAAGTTATATATTAGTGGTTGCTTAGAAGAGATCACCAAAAATATGAGATACGTGCTAAACAATGAACAAAAGATATATAGCATAGGTTTTTGAGTTCTTAGAAAAGACAATTAGCAACTTCACAATGTCATAATCTAGTAAACTAACCCACTAAGTACCAACTATAAAAAGTCGCAAAAATATGTCTTTCGCCAAAACACTAAACAACTATTATAACCACCAAAATATTTAGCTAAGTATGGTCAATTCCTAAATCTTCACGTAGATTTGCAAACTCCCTTATCTATTCATGTACCTCAGTAATTTTTCCACAACTGTGTACCTCAAGTGTGTCGGCGTGTCCTCCGAATGTCCAATATTTGAATTAATAAATGAAATTTTAGACATGCCACATGATAATCTGATACGTGTCCCGGAGTGTGAGAAATGTCATTGTCCCTGGTGAGTCCGACATGGGTGCAATACCCAATTTGGAGTGTCCGTGCTTTCTAGCTAATAGGAAACTTGCAAAACAACACACTATTTATAATGTCACTACGTAATTTTGTTATAAATATGTAAACAATTTTGTAAATTGCATAGTATATATTTTTGCATAGCTCGCTAATTTTCTTTGAGGACGTGTTTCCGATTTCCATTTATGTATCATATCCATCTCTATTTTCCAAACTGGCAACTATGGTTGGTTCAATGTGTATTTTTTTTAGAAGATCTTCTGGCTGAGGATGAATCTGAGGATGAATGGTTTGGCTTCCAAAGATGCAAAATAGACTTGGATTCTGTCTCGAGAAATTGCCATGGAGCAACTGTGCCTCCAAGCCGCAACAATCTTGTTTCTCTCGAGAACCAAATGAACAAAGAATATGCTGTTGACAGTCTGCCTCAGCCACCTCAACAAAGTATGTTTCTTGCAGCTGTTGGGATGTGTTTGTACTGCTCTAGTATGAAGTCAGAGAATCTATAAAGCATCTTGTTTAGGCTGTATATTGATTCTAGGCTCTAGTATTCAAACCATGATCATGCATTGATTGTCGGATACGCCTTCTATTTGAATAGGCATTTCTATGCTAGTCTATTTTCCACTGGAGGATTTGATAATATTACTTTTCAAAAGAAGAAAAAAAGGAGCATATCCTCAATTTTTTAAGACAATAGAAAAAAAGACTGATACGAGGCACCTGTCCTGAGCACATGATGTATCATTCAGTGCAGGGAAAGGGTTTGATGGTTTGAACTTGACATTATTTAGGATTATTGATGATAGTGTTCGTTCCAGTGAGGTTGAAGTATTAAAAGAAGTCTGTATTAAGAGAAGTCCATTTGGGCTTCGAAGGAGACTTCTTTTATGAACATGAAAACGGCAAATACTAGCTTGTTATATCTAACTTCATAATAGGTACCAAAGCACAGCTTGTTACTATTGACAACGAAGTTAATGACGACGTGCTTGGTATTAAAGAAACTAACACAAAAACCCAAGCTAATGATATTTTTCCTGCAACACAGTCATTGTCAATGACAGGCAATTATTTACTGATGTTTTAGGTGATCAATGCAATCGCCTTCTACCAACTATGATATCAGACAAAGACAAAACCCAAACAAGCTTCCACAGCTCCTTTGAAATAGGTCAGCTACATGCATTCCAACTAATCTCTCTTGTTAATTTATTAGTTGACATAATCTAAATTGAAAATCTACAAGAAATTGACATTCATATT